>JASANB010004780.1:0-48101 GCA_030248155.1 Sabatieria punctata
CTCTATATTTACTTGGAAATCATACATGGGCCGGAAAAATCCGGAGGGGTTCTGGAGATCTCGAGGGAGGGGGCTTTCCGAAAAAAGTCCAAAAAACACCTATTTTGCCTTAAATAAGTGAAAATTTTCTCCCTCCTGGATGGGGGTATGGTCGGCCGAGGAGGGTATTGGTCGGCGAGCTGGTAAACCCCTCACCCCCCATGAATGTTGGAAATTCTTGCAAGAATGCTTGTCAACATACAGGAAACAAGTAAAACCGTTATGTTGTGACGATTTTAAAAGCAAAATCTCATTTTTATATGGAAGTCGGAACTGAGGGTAAACCAGTACATAGCCAGCGGCATGTCTCTCGCCGGCCAATACCAGCCCCTCAGTTGTTCATCCATAAAAAGCCCAAAAATGGCAATTTTACGATGACTTTATTGGGGATACCAAGACGACCTAGGACACAGATACCTTCCAGATTCTTCGGGATGTATGGACATAAGTACTGTGTCTGCTATTGGGAATAAACTGTAATTTGTGGCAACCGCTTATGTCGGCGAATTAGCAGGGTAATTGGAAAACTGACCTCTCTGAGAACGTCGCAGAGTTCCTCCTGTTCCTTGCGGGCACGACCAATGTCCACATCTGGCTGTTTTCCGTCGAACTGGAGTGTGGTTGGAATTCGAGAAATTACTGCGTGCGTGAAGCGACACGTCATTGTCACGTACACCTGCAATAACACAGACCTGCAATAATTACTCTCATTCTTTCTAACTGCTGCTAACTTCGGCCGAGAAATAATTAAAAAACTGAATAAAATTGGGCCTCCAATCTACCCTGGCTTTAATTAAGTACCAAATTACGGAAACTGAATAAATTTACCTATTATGCCAGGTTTTGGTACTGCATGTTAACATTACAAATATGTCAAATTATAGAGCTTCATTTTTTGCACAATGCCAAACTGTCAAGAAAACCCTATTCATACAAAAGTCAGTGTTCCTTGGGTGACCTCAAATCCCATGACATTCCCGTCACTTTCCCTGACAAAAACCAAAAAATCGCGTGACATTTTCAAAAACTCTTCCCACTAATCTGAGCTTTCTTACTAAAAAACGGGTGCTGTGCATGTGTACGTACATGTGCTGTCATGGCATTTGTCACCACCCAAACAGGTGGAGAAAATTTAGAAAAATTAGCCTTCAAAAACGTGTTTGAAATGCTGCTTCCACAAGCTACAAAAGATATACTTTTATGCAGTTAAAACCTTCTTTTAAACCAAACCATTTTGATTTTGTAAAGCTGTTCATGATGCGAGCGAGTTCATGATTCATAGAGATGCAACTATAATCCGGTATTTTTAGCTCAAAAACAAACACTATCCGGTATCCGGTATTTTTTACGTATTATCTGGTTAAAATGGGACTACTAAAGTTCGCAACTGTACTTGCATTTTTGGATCAGGGGAGGGTCCTAAACTTCCCTTGGGGTGGGTGAAGAGGGTTTGGCCTTTCTAGCTAGGGGTAACCAACCTCCCTTAGTAGATGTGTGTACAAGCCGAAATTTTTACATTGCACTGAATTGAAATTCTCCAAAATAACACCTGCTGTTGTAGTAACCTATCGATAGCTTTCTAAATTTTCTTTTTCACGACCTACAACAGCTTAATTGTCATTGCCAACCGAGATCGGGCAGACATGTTAAGTGGGGGGTCAGCGGAATCGGCCGGCATGGTGTGCATTGGACATCCCTATGGCCCCATAGTAAAACCCTAAAACAGTTCCGCTCAACTCTCTCTGGGTAGCCAGCAATGGCCATCCATGGTTCTCTCTGATGGGGCCATTTTCCATAGTAAAACTCCAAAACACCCCTAACGGAAATGGGCGTTTCTCAGGGGGCCGAGTTAACTGAGACACATACTAGCCAGCGTTCGAAAGCTCACATCATGGGCTTTCAGAATCTGCAATAAAATTTGTCGTGATTTTTGTTGTATCAAAAATAATCGATCCCAAAATATCGATTGATCACGATTTTATCAGTTTTAAGCATCTGACTAAAGTAGCTACAAAGGAAAATGGGATGACCAAATTGAGGTTTTGGTACATCTAGAGTTGTAAAAAAAAAAAATTTTTTTGAAAGCCAAAAAAAAGCTTTTTTTTATGAAAATTTTTCATTTCGAAATTTTTTTTTTCAAAATTTTTTCCTAGCATGAAATATAGCTTGTAGGAGATGCAAGGATGCATCAGAAGCAACTTTTAATGCAAAAGCTGATACTTTGGTTCAAACATAGTGTTACAGCCTGAGAGTCGATATTCTACCTGCAGCATTGCTCACAGAGTGGCTGCTGCCCGTCAAAACCTATTTTTATGCTTAGAATAGGCCAGAAATTGATGGAACTGCACTTCTAATGTATATCTGAGGCTAAATTCAGCGATTTTCCCCCAAAATTTCCATACTGTTTCCATTTCCATTTCCATTTTTAAAAAAAAAGAGCCTAACAACACTAGGTACATCAGATTCATTGGCGATGCCCATTTACAGCTACGATCACTTGATCAATCGATAATCGATATTCAATCGATTTTTTGCTCTGCAGATGACCAAACTACACAGGCTATGATGTCAGTGGTTTTTGGGCATGCCGATTTAAACCATTACGTCAGTTTAAAATTTAATTTTAATTCGATAATCGATATCGATTGATTATCCATTTTTTGCTGTGCAAATAAGCAAAACACATAAGCTACAATGTCAGTGGTTTTCGGGCATGCCGATTTCAATCATTATCTCTTTTTTGAGCTATCATTGCAGTTTAGTTCGATTATCAATATCGATTGATCATCGATTTTTCTCTGTGCAAATGATCAAACCACACCGGCTATGTTTTAGTGGTTTTTGGGCATTCCGATTGCAATCATGATGTCGTTTTAGAGCATACATGTAGTTGGGGGGTTTGGGGGGTTTAGCCCCCAATCCCGATTTTCGGCAAACCCCCCCCTGAGCCGGATTTGGGGGGTTTCTGAAACCCTATTTTGGGTTAAAAACTGCTAAATTTCAGGGTTTCAATACTTATAAACCGTAATTAGGATTTCAAAAGCCTTAAATAGGGTTCCGGAACCCAAATTTGGGTCTCTGAAACTCTAATTTGGGTTTCTGAAGCCCTAAATAGGGTTCCGGAACCCTAATTTGGGTCTCTGAAACTGTAATTTGTGTTGGACACTGTCAGCACCATGACGTCAATGCGCCAGGCGCTACCTTAGCACCTGGAGCCCAACAGCATGGCTAGAGTGGCTGGCAGTGATAGAAGGGAAACGTCTGAGATGATGAACCACAGGGGTTGCACAATGGATCGCAAGGTCTGAGTGTAGGTCTGTAAAGGCCCCCTGCACATCAGATCGGATTGGCCCTACTGAAAGCTGGTGACAGTGAGTAGATAAATGAGAACCAACCAGATCTGTCATTGCACTGAAAGCCACTCCACAAGCATGCCACATTGGAGGGAACATGAACAATGTCAAGAGCTGTCTGAGAAAGCAACTATGCCAGGAGCCCTCAGCCAACTCGACACCAGCAGCTGTTGGGAGCTAACAAAACCATGATGTCAACACAATGGGTGCTGTCTAACTGACTGGCACCCAACAGCATGCCTATGAGTGGCTGGGCAGTGAAAGAAGGAAAAACGTCTGAGATGACAAGATCGGGGGTTGCGAAATGGACTACAAGTCTGATCATCAGCCATAAGGTAAGCTCATCGGATCGGATTGACTGCTGGTCTTAAATTTTAAGACTGAACTGAACATTTTGTAACGGTTCCACTTGGTAATAGCAGCAACTTCTGGAACAAGCTTGGTAGATTGAGTTCTAGCGGCGAGACAGAGCGACGATTTGGAGCAGCTTTGTGTGCTTGTGCCAGAACCACGACCGGGTTAGGGTTTTATGCGCCTCCAGTAAGTATCAGACGCAACACAACACACGGACGCGTAGACAGAATAGGCGACCGTACTACACAGCAACCAAACAACACAACAACGCTGGTCGGCCAGAGCCTACAGAAAACCCAGCGCTACAACACACAGCAGCGTACAGAGCCATCGCAGCAGCGGCCCAATCGATATCCGACAGGCCTCTGTGACGGAAGTGGGCGGAGCTAGATCCATCAGTCTGACAGTTCAGCCGCAAACCAACGTCGGAGCCCAAACAACAGTCCTGCCCGATAGCAATTGTAGGCCATTCGAGCTGGGGACGTTACAGAGCTCCCTTCTGAGGCTTGACGTCCTCGGCAAGCGCTGTATGCAAGCTCGAATGGACTGTTGGCTGCGCCGCTCCCTTCTGAGGCTTGAACTTCTCAGTAGATCTTGATCTGTGTCGACTTTCCTTTTCTGGCCTTAAACAGCTGCTTCGCTTTTGACACAGTTATACAATAGAATACCAGAACAAAATAATTGCGTTAAGGGAAACAAACAAATAACGAGTGAATATAAAAACCTAACATAGTGAATATTGACATTTTCAATAAACACAATAACAATAGACTGATGAGAGTTCAACCTTCTCCCTGACGCGGTCGACATGGGAGCACAAAATCTGCGCTTGTCCCATCTCCAGCAGTCAGATGCTTGTCTTGTTTTTCATTGAACTCACTAGGATTTGGATGCAAGCAACTGCTCACACCCACCCTCGGCGTTCCAAAGCTGAACTTGTTGAGTGTGAAAATAACCGATACCTCTTCTCTCTTGGACATCACTGAGGGCATCACTGTGCCTGACGGCCGTTGAGGTCGGTTTTTCCATTGACTCCATGTAGCACTGAACTTGTCTTTCCATCGATGTTGATCCATTACCCATCTCATTTCCTCACCAATAGCACTTTCCCAACGATTCTTCCTTTCAGCCGTTCCTTCTGGCTTATACTGATTCGCTTTCACTAGCACATTCTCCTTTCTCTCCCTCACTGGCTTTTGAACTTTTTCTGGCGAGTAGACCACTTTCGCTTCTGTTGTAGCTGAGGAGATACCAATGTTGTCTTTCTGGAGTGTAGCGAAGGTTGGCGAATAGTCAACACCAACTAGACGCTTTTCGGTACAGTACAACCAAGGCTGCACTGTGCTCTCAGCAAACTGGTCAAATTCTTTCGTCATTGAGGTGTAGTCTTTGTTGGGAATGTCTGGCTGCAGAGGATTGTTCTTTTCGGCATCAGAACTCTTGCCACTGGCTTCAAACTCCATATTCCTTTCAGCGCTCAGTTCTTCCACTGCAGCTTTGTGCAACAACAGCAGTAAGTCTACCAACAACTCCTTGTCAGAACTTTCAAACAAACTCCATTGCTGCTCAGCCTCTTCACACGATTTCTGCGCAACTTGTACACTGGGCGCTTCAATGAACACACATGAGCTTTTGGCCACTACCAATTTCGGTTCTTCTCTCACCACAACTGCTACCTCTTGTTTCTTTGTGTCTTCAAACCATTCTTCAGCCCATTCGAAACACTCATCTTCCAAACAAACAATTTCAGCCATACGAACCGGCGACATCTTTTCTTGAGGCAGCGACAAGCACTTGAACCACATAGCCATGTTTTTTCTGAGCATGGCCAGGGACAATTGCACCAGTTCCATTTTTATAGCAGTATCATTGACACGGCTAGAACCCACGGCTTTTGTTATCCACTCATTGTCTACTGCAGCTCTGAACCATTCATGAAGTTCTTGTAGCTGATCAATGTTAGCAGCATACTTCCATACTTCAACATCACTGGCCCTGGTCATGTCTATGTCGCTTTGCTTTAATTGCAACGAAAGCTCATACCATTCATCCATCTTTTTCTCCCACTGATCAAGGGCCTTTTCTACTTCTTGCTGGTTGGTGGTTGGCGCTTTTCTCTGCTTCTTGGCGCGTCTGCTAGCGGCGGTGTGTGGTTGGTCTTTGTAGACTTCACTGAGGCTTTTCTTGTCTGCCGTATTTGGTCTGCTTTGCACTAGATCGTTGGTCTGAATCCCTGCTTCTTCTACTTCTCCAAAACTACCAAGCAGTTGAGACGAAATAGGATCACCTGAAGTGTCATCTTCGACCGCAAGCTGTGAGTCAGTTGAGAGGTCTCCAATTGACGCAGCGCGTTTCGTTAGTGGTACATCGAGCGACACATCGAACGCGCGGCTCTCTTCTAGCGGGGCGTTGGATTGTCCTCCTCTCGGTTCCTCACTACACGACAACCGACGGTGCTCAATGGTAGCCTGTCCAGTGCCCTCGGCGCTCTCTTGGTCAACAGACGACAAACTTTGAACCATTTTTCGCTCCATATCCTTCTCTTTCACCTTCTTTTTCGATCCTGCAATCTCGGTGCATGAACCTCCATTTGTAACGGTTCCACTTGGTAATAGCAGCAACTTCTGGAACAAGCTTGGTAGATTGAGTTCTAGCGGCGAGACAGAGCGACGATTTGGAGCAGCTTTGTGTGCTTGTGCCAGAACCACGACCGGGTTAGGGTTTTATGCGCCTCCAGTAAGTATCAGACGCAACACAACACACGGACGCGTAGACAGAATAGGCGACCGTACTACACAGCAACCAAACAACACAACAACGCTGGTCGGCCAGAGCCTACAGAAAACCCAGCGCTACAACACACAGCAGCGTACAGAGCCATCGCAGCAGCAGCCCAATCGATATCCGACAGGCCTCTGTGACGGAAGTGGGCGGAGCTAGATCCATCAGTCTGACAGTTCAGCCGCAAACCAACGTCGGAGCCCAAACTACAGTCCTGCCCGATAGCAATTGTAGGCCATTCGAGCTGGGGACGTTACAATTGTTCTACAGTAGATATTATAAAAAGGTTCGATTTTCATATTTGTAGGTGGGCCGGTCCAGAGGCCTTTGCTGCATGCACGCCTGGCTAAAATCTTCACTCGACCAGGCATAGTCATGGCTAGTGATGCAACCAGGATCCCGGTATTTCCCAAAGAACCGGGAATTCCCGGTATTTTCAATCCCGGTTTCTAATCCCGGTTCACACATTCTTTAATACCGGGAAATACCGGGATTACCGGGAAATGTATATTATAGCAGTATTGACAGTTTTCTGCAAATACGATGCATTTCAGTGTCATTTACTGTATACCCAACTTTCTTTTGCCAGTATAAGTTTTCAAATAACTGCTACTTGCTCAATTTGAGTGAACAACCATGTTTTGCAACTTTCCTTTTGTTCCAAATATTTTTATATTGGTTTAGGCCATAAAGTTTATGTTCTAAGCTTCCAACTTTATAAAGATCTTCAATTGAGCAAAGCCGCCCATTGATTGACTATTCTTACACAACTCTTTTGGTCCAATTGACATCGAGCTGCCTGGTGCCTGCCAAACCAACTCACTAACCCATTCAACATAAATCTGATCTCACAGTGTCCGTTATGACAGAAAATCCTTGAGAAAACCGAGTAGAAATGGTATCAATAGCTAAACCGGATGTTGAAAACATTTATGTTTTATCATGCTGCATGCTATTTTATCGATTTCCCGATATTTCCCGGTATTCTCTATTCCCAGGTAATCCCGGTTTTCGTGAATCCTGGTATTCCGCTCCCAGTTGCATCACTGGTCATGGCTGACCAACGCAGATCTCTACCCCTATTATGCATGCAATAATGAAGTAAATTTTGGTCAGTACCTGCCTATGGTTTACAATCGCTGTGTGTGTATCAAGAATGGAATAAGTGTTTCTATTGTTCACAATCACAATTGAAAGATTTAGCCATGTTGCAGTAACTGTGGTCATACTGAATGTTTGATCGGTGTCAGCCTGGTAACATAGTTGCCGATCCAAAATTGATATTTTTTGTCAAAAATCAAAACGTTTAATTGTCGCACCAAAATTGTATTTTTGCCTAAAAGCGAAATTTTCAGCCCAAAAAATATTCAGTCTCAGTTGATTGTTGCTGTTTTTACCATGTTAGGGCTAAACACTGCAAGTCTTCCTTCCTGGCTTTCTGCAGCATTGAATACATTTTCATTTGATGTCCATGTCCTTCATCCACCCCGCTCACCCCATCATACAGTGTCCTCTCTACTAGAACATTGCTGTTTCATAACATAATAATCAGGGATTTCTTTTATTCATTTTGCGCAATTTCATCATCAAATAAATCTTCGCGTCTATATTCTAGAGTTGGCGCCCGGTGGATGCGAATGGGTGCGACTGGTTGCGAACTTTAGTAGTCGCTATTTTAACCGGATAATACGTAAAAAATACTGGATAGTGTTTGCTTTTGAGCTATCGGATTATAGTTGCATCCAGACATGGGCTAGCATTTCGGCTGAGGGGGGCAGAATTTTCAATTCCTGAGGGGGGGCTGAGGGGGGTAGGTGCTCCTGAGGGGGGCTGAGGGGGTGGTAAGCCAAAAAGTCCGATTTTTGGCTAAAATCAAGGTTTTTTGGCTTATTTTTGGTTAAAATAAGCTAAAATATGCTATTCTGAGCTCATTTACACCTAATCCAGGCATATTTTTACCATAATTTTCTATACAAAATTCTTCCAAAAAATTCCTGAGGGGGGGTAGCGGCCGGCTGAGGGGGGGGGGGGGTAGGTCAGAGCCTGAGGGGGGGGGCAACCCCCCCTCAGCCCCCCCTTTGCCCATGTCTGGTTGCATCTCTATGAATCATGAACGCGCGCGCATCATCAACAGCTTCACAAAATCAAAATGGCTTGGTGCGTTAGATAGCCCTTGAAGTTAGACACTTTTCTGTGAAACGTGTATTTTTATATGTCAACGCAGTAGAGAGAGAGAAGGGAAAAAGTAAAAGTCAGTTTTCCTGTACAAGGTACAGTGATGTCTCGTTAATCCGGACAAGTTGGGACCGGCCAATTTTGTCTGGATTAGCGAATTTCCGGATTAACGAATGAAAGCTAAACCACTGGTTTTCGGGTCAAAGGCCTAAATGACATCTTTTTGTTAGTTACATATCAGCTTCTGCTGCTGTACCTCCTAATTAAAACTAAACAACTTATTTCAGCTGATTATATCTCGTAAAAAGGCAAAAATAGTCACATTCTGACTCAACGAAAAGCATTAGTATTCAATTGAAAATTCACACCTGAATTGAAAAATAGCGCATGGATTTTGTCAAAATTAACCAAATCCGGATTAACGAATCACTTTACCATACAAATTTCGAAATTGGGACCCCTAATCATCTGTCCCGATTACCGAGTCAAATAACATGGGGGAAATAGGGATCTGATGGCCTCATTTTGTCTGGAAGGCGAATATCCGGATTAACGAGGTCCGGATTAGAGATGCAACCGTAAACCGGTATTTTTTGGGTCTGTTCACTATCCGGTATCCGGTATTCATAATACCGGATATTTTAGATGGTAGGTGTACAGCTCTGCAACTGTTCCATCCATCAATTGTGTTTTTAACTGAAATCACTTAAGCTCCGTTTGTAAACAGTCAATTTCTCGTTTACTCTGCATAATGACCAGGGATAGTTAACTACCGGTACTACATAACAGCTACACCAGTGCTACTTGTACTAAATAACTCCACCATACTATCTCTTAAACACGCGGAAAGTTCAAAATTTCAGATTTGTTTTGATTGACAGCAACTTTTCAGCCTTATCTAGCCTATAGCCAACCGGCTTCTTCTCTCATCATAGATGTTCTGTTGCACTGTAGGGCCAGGCACCTCATTATTAATGTACTGTTTGTCTGTTTGTACTGATGTATCTACTGATCTTTGTCACGTCTCAGATAATTAATCATCGAACCAGTGCACTGATCCTTTCCTCTTGAGATAACGTGTTCGCAAACATTACAAATAGAGTGTCCATTCTCCGTTTCAGCGAAAAAACGCCAAATTTTACCTCTTTTCTCTTTCCGCATTACGATTTACTGTTTACATAATCAACTAAACAGTTTTAGCAAAAAAATGAAGAAATTCGACCTTTTCTTGAAAAAAAAAGAAATTTCTATGTAACTTTGATTCCTATTTGCTACACACCTGACGATTCTAAATTATCCGGTATCCGGTCTTCTGAAAAATTATCCGGTATACGGTATCCGGTATTTTTTTACGGTTGCATCTCTAGTCCGGATTTAACGAGACATGACTGTACCTACACCTTTTCTTTGTATTTTGGTTCACGAAACATCGAAACCGAAATCGGATGGCTGAAAATATATGCTACCTCATTTATACTAAAAAAAAACTCGGTTGGTGCGTCCAAAAAACAACCTTTTCTGGGGAGATCACTCGAATTGAAAATTTTGAACTCAGACGACCGAATGTGGTATCAGATGAGATTTGCGGCCCATTCGGTCCAGATCTTAGTTTAATGCACGGCGCGCCGATCCAATTACTCAGCGGCCGCGAGATCAGGCCCTCGCTGCGAGACAAAGGCGCGCTATTTAAAGCAGAATGGCAGAGAGAGGGAACTGGCATGCCGAATAAATTAAAGCAGACGGCAGAGATAGGGAACTGGAATAAATAATCCATCGCCGCCGGTCAATTGAAACAAACCCTGACCTGAGAGATTATTGACACTAGAGGTCAATAATAGCCTTTGACCGTTTGAATGCGGAAAGTAATCTGGTCTGTTAGTGCGCGGATGGCTTACTTTTGGGCGGCAAAATATTCGCGTTGGTCTGAGAGACGAGTTTTAATGCTTGTATGTTCCGCTGGAAACGGAAAGTCCTACAGTTTTTCAAAGAAAGATGTGCTGAAGTCTGGAACTCGCTACGCTTGTGTTAGCTGCAAACGCGTTCAGAGAAAGATAGGAGTACTTCTCATGGTACTGGCTTGGTCGAATTCCTCTGAACCGCTGAAACCAGTACGATAATGACTCTGACAGAACGACAAACGCGGCCGAGGGCTTTCATAACAAGTTGAATAAGTCGATCGGAAGAGAGCACTTGCCACTGCGAGCTCTTATGCTCACTCTTCAGTAGGGCCCGACCGGATACAAATTTCTACCGGATCCGGATCCGGATATGCCGGATATCATTGATCAACTTAAAATTTTTTAGAATGCAATAAACCACATATATTCATTTCTTTGTTCTATAACAGTTGATTCAAAACATCAAATAATTGTAGTTCAAACTATGGTTGGATGATATCGGGGTTTTTGCGATGCAAGTGATATTGCATATGAATATATGCATGCAATTTCTAGTGCATATTGATATTGCATATATCATATGCTTGCAAAAATGAGATATGTACATATTTTTTGCATATTTGCATATTTTATCACCGCGGCTAGAAATTGATAACTGGACGCTTTCCAAGCATTTTCGAGTTTGGTCGGAATGTCTATGCAATCTTTAGCATTTATTAGGCATACCTATTTTACAGATACAGACCTCATCTCGAAAAAGCAGAAGGGGAAACACAGTTTGGCATGAAAGTTCAGCTCATTTCGTAATTTTTAGATAAAAATGGTTGACATGACAGCAATTTGGCTAAATTATTGTTTGCATGTTCAAATTTGTTCTCTCTAATGTGATGTGGTATACTTAGCCGATCTTTTGGTAGACCTGTCCTAGTTTTACAAACTAAAAAATTCAGAATTTGAAAAATCTCAGTTGAGATTTCCATTCTTTGCGAGTTGAGTTTAGAATCTCAAGCCATTCATCTTCATTCTGCAACTGAAAAGAGACGCTTTCATCTCTGTAAAGTAAAGATTTACAGTATAAACTTGCCTCAATAATAGTTAGTTTTTTATTTCAGATTTTTTATTTTTAATTAAATGAAAAATTAGCAAAAACAAGGCGACTATCCTAAACATAGAAATCCAGTCTGCTTGGCTGTTTTGTGATGTTCATTGTATCACATTAGTATTATTATTTTTGTTAAGAGAAGAGTTTGTTGTCAATTTTGAACGTAAATATTTCAAGAACCCTTCATCGAATCTTTGCCAAATTTTGCAAGTTAACCAATCTTTATATGGACTTAAGAACCTTGCGGCCTAAACCACTACACCAACTGTGCCGGCACACAAGTTATACTTGTTAAACAACAACATTTCTACATTTTCGGGCTTCAGAGAGGAGCGATCGCCTTCCGAAATCGAGCCAGCAGTCTTAAATGTTTGCTCGCTAGCTACCGTACCGATAGGAGCAATTAAATACTTCCTGGCAAGCTGCAAAACTGTTTTAGAACCATACAACTGCGCAAATATCTATCAAACATTCGGTCGAATGCAATATTTATGTTCAAAATACGTAAAAATCACGTTTTCTCATCTGTGACTGATATCCGGCATATCCGGCAGGTAATATCCGGATCCGGTACCGGATCCGGATATGGCCATATCCGGCCGGATCCGGATCCGGATATCCGGTCGGGCCCTACTATTCAGAAGGAGCACCACCTCGATCTGTGTGGAGGCAAACCCAAACGAAGAGACCCCAAATACCAACGCTTTGATGAATGGATTCAACACTACAAAAACGAGCTTGAGCTCTGGCTCGCTTCCAACATGGCGCCGTCTACCATCGCCGAAATCGATTCGAAGATTTTGAATTACGGACAAAATGCAACATTTGCTTGCTGAATTGTCGCCTGAGCAGATGGATAAGCAATCTAGCTGTACGTACTGTATGTACATTGTAGCTGTTTATTGTTTGTTTCAATACCCGTACGTATATTGCTGAAAGTTGACACTGTTAGATTTTTATTCTGTACAAAACGTCAATAGATTATCTGAATTTGCAAATATGAAGCCACACATGGGGTCTGCTCCCCGAGACGATTTTTCTCACCCAAGTCCGATTTTTCTGGCAAGTAAATTTTTGAGCAAATTTTCCCTATTTTTTGCAAACTCAGACAGACAAATTGCCAAAATCGCCTGAAAAACAGCATTTTTAAGCTGTATTTCAGCCCAAATTAGCGATTTTTGACGATTTTTAGCCGAAAATAGCGATTTTGAGCGTTTTTTAGTGCCCGACCCCCTCCCAAAATTTGGGCTCAGACCCCCGGCCGGCGCCATACCCCCAACCCCCCTCCGGCGGATGATCTGTTACATGAATGGTTGTGCTCTGATTATCAACCAACACTTATTTCAAGTCTTAGCAGTCACCTTGCGTATTGCAGAGTCTTATGCAGTAAATATTTTTCAGGAGATATTTTTGAGACCGATCCCAAAGCGTTCAACTGAAATCTAATTTAAAATGTAAATTTCATGCGTTTGGCACAGGTCAACCTGTGCATGGATCCAATTTTTCGGCACTGCGTGATGCTGAATATGGGCTCAAAATTTAAGCTAGCCCGGTCAGCAGGGCTCTCTTAAGTTCGGCCTATTTCACATAAAAATTGTCTTAATTTTTACAAAACTTTTATAACGTTTAAGTTGGCCTTGTGAGTTTCGAAATCAAGACGACATTTGGGTCCGCTTCCACGGAATTAACTTTACTCCTTGTTTACGCAAAAATTTCACTATTATGATTGTGAATGATATGAATAAGCAAAAAGTTATGACTAAGAGGTAGGGTAAGCCGGGGTAATTCGGCACACCATTTTCAGTTTTTCAAAAATATCTCGGCCCAACTTAGCAGCAGTAACCTGATTTTCGGTCCAGAATTTTTCAATTTTTCTTAGTTACATTGTGCAAAAGGTTTGAAGCCATTCCGACCATTCTACAACGAATGGCGAGCGATTCCTTTTCGATTTTATTCATTTGGTTTTGGAAAACGCGGAAAATTTGGTTTTGAAGCCTAACAGCCCCATCTTAAGGAATGTTACGATTATATCCACTTCATCTGAGTCAGTAGTACAATTTTTGCCAACATTGTACTGTTGTAGTGGCTTTTACAGCTTTCTAAACGTTGAGATAATATGATCCCCACATAAGTTGTTTTTTTCTACTTGGCAGTCGAAAAAGGCAGAGTTCTAGCGTTATACTTTCATGGAGCTCTTGTTTGAAGGTTTCTAGCTTTTGCTTCAAGCAGAAAACGTACTTTGTATGTGTAACAGTGGTTGAATAAATGCATAATTTGCATACACACAAACATATGCTAAATCGAGCCTCCGTGTAAAAAATGTCAATGTTTTCATTCTATTAACACTGCTAAAGGCTTACTCACCAAGAAAATAAGCAATTTGCAGTTGATTAACAATTTTTGATTAATTAATTAAAATTATTAATTAGTTAATTAATTAACGTAAAATAACTGGTTACTGCGTAAATCAGCATGGTGATGCTTAAAATACATAGACTAAGCAAAAATAACCGTTTTTGAACGAAAGTTTAAAAAAAACCGATTTTTTGCGGGAAAACTGACTTCAACTACCGTAATCAACGGCTTTTCCATTCCAAAATGATGCGAAGACCTGCGTGTCTACTTGTGCCATTTTTGCCCCCGAAAGCGGGTCGTCGGTTCTCAAAAACTACTGCACCGATTTTAGTGAAATTTTCAGCGAATAATATTTGAAGGAAACCAACCTAATTGCAGATTTTTAATCCGTCCGAGCTAATGTAGTTTTAGGTTTATTCAGCTTCAAAAATCGGATTTTTTGAGTTGGTGTCAAACAATGACCTGTAGCTCACGATTGATCAAGCAGATAGAGTTAATATTTTATACATTATATCAGCACACAATACGCATTACATAACTGCATTAACCGTTCATCTGGCTGCATTCGTTCGAACGCAATTATCCAATGAAAAATTTTGTGCCGAATTCCCCCCTGTGCCGAATTACCCCGGCCTACCCTATATAGTTTGTTTCGTCGTCGTTTTCCCATTCCAAGCCAGATGTAGAGCGTGAATTACATTTTTGGAAACGCTCCACGCAGCATGGATATTTAGGGTATAAATAGTCCCAAGTTCAGATGACTGCTGACGATCTCTTCATTATTATTTTACACATCAACGTCTTATTACTGCATGTTATATTCAGCTTTACCTCAGTCTCAGATGCGTGTTTTGGTAACAACGATTCGGAGCGTCGGGCGCTCCGGAGCGCCCGGAGCGTCCCGAAGCCAGACGCATCCCGAAATCCCGTTGCTGCGGGCGTCGTTTCTGTTAAATGCGCAAATGACTGTCTTTAAGCGGGAATTAGCAAAAATTATTATTTGATTACGCTTATATGCAATGCAACCTGCCTGCGTACCTAAGTGAAAACAATATAATATTTATATGAAACATAATAATTAAATGGCAGCAGCATGTTAAAATTAACTGAAATTTCGGGAAAAGTGGAAAACTAAGTTAACAAATTGGGTTCTTGAAAGGCTGAAACACTGTCGATGCTATGCTCGGTTTTGCAAGTGTTGTAATTGCAGGATTTGAGCGCAGTGCATCCAGTAACCTGTCTGGAAACGTTGGTGCCGTTTTCTTTGATGTTTGTAAAAACTTTTGGTTCATGCATTCACGACCGGATGTTCCTGAACGCCATTTCAAAGATACATTGTCACAATTAGGTGAAATAGGTAATTGTCTTTTCACCCGATTTAGTCTGTTTTTGGCCCGGGCGGCCAAAAATTCCAAATGTTGCGGCCCGGTCCGGTCCGACCCGGCCCGATTTTTTCGTAAAAATGATCGCCTGGGTTTAAATGAGCAAATTTAGCGCTTTTTCGGCTCTTTTTCATAATTTTTGCGTACTGAGACTCAGTTTTGATCTTCTATCAGCGTCAGCAGGGTAACTACATTAAAGGGCACAGTATTGCACAAGCAGTCTGTGATTCCATAAGGAATAAATTAAATGACAAAATGATGACAAAACTCTAAAAATAGGTCTGCCTCTTTGAAAATATAAACGCCAACTTTAAGAGCACCCCCTTAAGAGAGAGATAGCTAAAAATTTAGAAAATTCGAAAACAAACTTCAACGCGTCAATTTCCTGGATTATTCAGTGTTACGTACTAGCCAATTGCAGAACGTGCAAGTGTCTTATATCTAGGGCCCGACCGGATATCCGGATCGGATCCCGGCCGGATATTGCCAATATCCGATCTGGTGCCGGATCCGGATACTGGGGTGCCGGATATCGATTTCTATAGAGCACAGAAGTGTGTAGTCGTAGTGGTTGATTTATAAGTATTTGAGTGCACCAATTGGCACAGTGGCCAGTGATCGCACATTCAAGACCGCTGGTTCCATCTCAGAAGGTGAGTGTCGATGCGCTGCACTGCACCATAATTTCCCGACCCCACCGGTAATTGCACACGCGCTTTATTGCAGCGCAACCTGATTTCTGAGCAAGCATGACTTCAACAAAATTTTTAGTGATTTTCTACAACGGCAAGTCATTCCATATTTCTCGTCTAAGATCTTCAATCATCACAATAACTAAAAGAAGTGTCCAATTGCAAGGCAAGATTGCAAGATATCAGTGAAATGCGTTAGGCTTTTTGCATTTGTGAAACTTTCCAGTTTGAACGCAGCACACGGGCTTGGTCATGTACACACGCCACCACATGCTTGCATATTCCACGTTTTTTTACCTTTCTTTCCCTTTATCATGTGGCCGTAGACTTGAGGAATCAACGGAGGCAGCTACTGTATATTTCCAAAGACAGATTGAATATCCCACTAAAAAATCAGGTTGCGCTGTAATAAAGCGCATGCGCAATTACCGGAGGGGTCGGGAAATTCCCTACCCCTCCGGTAATTATGGTGCAGCGCATCGACACTCGGCCGGCCGCTGAGTGACACATTCTTGCTACTCTTTTTATGCATTCTTGGTAATAATAATATGTAGTTGATATCATACAGTATATAGAAGGTATGTAACGCACCTGTTCTGGCGCTCAGGACAGGATTTTGTCGTTCCATACTAAAGCGCGATTGACTTTTGGAATTAGCTAGCCTAAAGGATAATGACAAAATAGAAAGAAAACTTTCCTTCTTTTTTTCGTTGATCTCTTCTCTCTCAAAAAAGTGGGAAGAAAAACGAGACGAGATAAATAGCGGTGCGTTGATTAGTTATAGGCTCCCGAGCGCTCCGGACGCTCCGGGGCGCCCGACGCTCCGAATCGTTGTTACCCGTGTTTTTGGGGTAATATGGATTCGGATCCCCGGACCCCCACCGAATTCGGACCCCCAGCCTGGTACGGAAACAACGGTTTGTGGATTCGGAACCCCACACCGGGACCGTAGTTTAAATTTCAAGAAATTTTGTTTGGAAATTTTGGGGCACATTGGGACACCTCGGTTTCGGTACGCGGACCATTCCCCCATCCGCCGACCACCCTAACTACATTCCTCAGTTTCAAGCTGATGCTTAGGTTCAGGCTTAGGCTTAGCTGGGCGTAGGTTAAGAGTTAGGATCACCCTTTAGGGTAAAATTTAATAAAAAAGTTTGCCTTGCCAGGTGGGATTGAGCCGAATTCGGTCGGGATCCGGGGGTACGGGGATCCGAATCCATATTACCTGTTTTTGGTCTTGCAACAAATCCTGTAAAATTGTAAATCTTTAACAAATTTGACCGAGTGCGGTAGTAAACACCTGTTTATGATCTCTACATTATTGCTTTACACACCTGCACATCCACAACCAAATACTGCATGCTATCTCATCTCAGATTACGCGGTCGTGTCATAACGCCTTACTTCATCGACTATCGGCCGATTACCCCCGGAACCCCATTTAGAAAACTTGCTATAAAATTGGATGGATAACTTATAAATTGGATAACGTATGGACGTACATTCGTGCCCAAGACCGGATCGGTAGACCATTACCCTAGCTACAGAATTAGCACAGTTAGAAAGATTGGGATCTAAACCCCAGGACGGTGGCCCTTATAAAGGACGAAAAAATGCGCCAGGACCTCCACTTACTAAAACAATCGTAGCAGTTGAGTCCGCCGACAGATATTGTCTGCCCAAGAGCATATAGGTAGATATGACAAAAGGCTATCGATTAAGCATAAACATAACAATATTCGTCCAAGCCCCAGGACGGTGGCCCTTTTTAAACGAAAACTACGAAAAATAATAGAAAAAAGTTTTCTCAGTGATCTTTTGAAAGATAGCTACCAATTTTGCTAAGTGAGTAGGCCTACCTTAGATGCATATTTCGGCGGATTTACCTTCAGAGATCCTTGAACAACAAATTAAACAACTGGGAAAAAAAGGAAAATGCACGATTTCGACTACCCCTTACTAAGCCAGCATTTGAGTCCCCTGACAGATATGTCTGCCCAAGTGGGTAGATATGATGATTTGCTATAAACATAACAATATTCGTCCAAGCAAAAGGACGGTGGCCCTTTTTAAACAAAAAAAATGGCGAAAAATGATTAATACTCAAAACACTAATCGGCGCAAGTAGTGATCTGCCTACCTTTTCTCTAATTAATTAGTAATATTGAATCGGAACCCTGGACAGCCGGAACCCCATCGAATTCGGATCCCCAACCTGGTACGGAAACAGCGGTTTGTGGATTCAGAACCCCACACAGGGACAGTAGTTTAATATTCACGAAATTTTGTTTGCAAATTTTGGGGGCACACTTGGGGACCTCGGTTTTCGGTACGCGGACCATCGCCGCATCCGCCGACCACCCTAACTTTAGGCCTCAGTTTCAAGGTTATGCTTAGGTTCAGGCTTAGGCTTAGCTGGTGCAGGTTCAGAGCTTAGGCTTAAGGTCAGGTTAACAAGTTCATAAATATGACAGTTTGCCTTACCAGGTGGAGGTTGAGTCGGCAATCGGTTTCTTTAAGCTCTGGTATTATTAATTACTGTAACGCGGTAAATTCCTTCATATAATCAATGCAATCACTTTGCGTAATGTATTTCCCAGCAAACTGCACGTCATAGAAATTTATTAAGCATCAGCTAAACGATTGTCCAAATGCTTGACTTGGTGGTGACTGGTGAGTAAAAAAGTTGAGTAACAGTTAAAGCTGCAGGTCAACATTGAGCATTGACAGTGAGCAGAGAAGCTTGCACAAAAATAGAGTCAAACAAAGCATTTCTCTGATAAAAATAATTAAAATATAATGAAAAATACCATACGGCAGGTAGGATAACAAAAAACTGACTTCTGCCCACTGTTGTTGAGCTCCACTTAAAGTTTACATCAAATCTGAATAAGAATTGTGCTAGAAATCTTTGCTAGTGAGTGAGGTGGTACTAAATGAATTTAAAACTCATCATAGTCAGGGTTCGTGCCAATCTGGCGATCCAAAATCTCCTGACATTCCCGTGATTTTGCCACTGCCCAACTAGAGCGAGAAAATTTTGAAAATTCAGCCTTTAAAATTGCGTTTGTAAGGCATTCTGAGCGTACAACTCACAGTTGTAGTAGTTTGAAGAGGTTTGGTTGGGCCGCCCAACCAGGACGAAAAAGTTTGAAAAATCAGCCTTCAAAAACGCGTTTGAAAGGCATTCTGACCACAGAACCAACGGGTTTAGTAGTTCGAAAAGGTTGGCTGGGCCGCCGGAACAGGGCGAGAAAATTTTTAAAAATTAACCTTTCTAAATCGCTTCTAAATTACATGCACTTTCATTGCTGCTTCTACAACTTAAAGAGATTTATTGTACTTACGCTACGCAAGGAAATATGCACTAAACACCATGGTATCGAATCAACATGATCTAATCAAGTGTCCATAAAAACAAAGTAGCACCAACATAGCGTAGATTGTATACTACAATAACAAAAATGAGCAGGACAAAACACTAAAGGTGAGAAGTAATGACCGGAATGACAAAGTTCACGATTAACGTAAGCACTCCAATCCAACAGACAGAAATTGCGACCAAAAGCACCAGCAGAGATCAAGTATGCGCCTGGGTGAAGGGTTGGTTCTGGTGGGTGAACAATCAACTGTACTGAGCTGACAGCAGTCTCTGTTCTCTGACCTTCCACTCACTCCAAAGCAGTCTGTTAACGGAACTACATGCTAGGCTTTGGCTCAGCCACTGAAACTACAGCGCAATAACTTTGTCAGTCACTTTGCTTTCACTCACTTCGGTTTCTTCCTTGGTCACATGTCTGTCAGACAAACCTGCTGTTTGGACAGTGTCCTTCCATTCTTTAACCCAGTTCATGGCTGAAAGAATTTTACGTCAGTCAGCGCCCTGACACTACACACTGTAGAGAGAAAACAAATTGAAAAAAACCAAAAAAATATAA
Organism: Sabatieria punctata; assembly: GCA_030248155.1. Lineage (NCBI taxonomy): Eukaryota > Metazoa > Nematoda > Chromadorea > Araeolaimida > Comesomatidae > Sabatieria > Sabatieria punctata. The sequence goes on from JASANB010004780.1 coordinate 20,070, forward strand.
TAAGAAGAACTTATGTATTGGGGTACGGGTAAAGATACGGTATATGGTACCTTCCGTAAAAAGCAGTATGTTGTTTTTTTGTGTTGTTGTGTCCTATTTGGGTGGGGGGGGGGGGGGGGGGTGGAAAACGGTAAAAAGAAGGGGAAAAAAGAAAAGAGGAGAAAAAAAAAAAGAAAAGAGCCGGTTGGTTGGGAAATAGTTTTTTGTGAAAAAGGTGTATAACCAATGTAGGGGGGTAAGGGGGGGTATGTGGGGTGTTGGTGGGGGGGGTGATACATGCCGTTAGCAGGCGCACAATTAGAATACTGCTCTTATCTGTGATTGCGCCTGCGTTGTAAACTGGAAGCGCCGCCTGCGCTATTATAGTGTGTCAGTCTGCTATCGTGCCTGCCTACGTGTGGTTATTACGATTGCCTAGGCGCTGTATTATTTTACTGTTGTGCGCCGGTAAAGATATTCATCTACTGGTCCGACTTCTCTCTGCCATAGCCGCCACTCATCGGCCATCTACACACTCACTGGTGGGCAACACGAACTTGCCAATACACCAACTGGCGACGCCGGTCGGTCGGAGAAGAATTAACTAGCGACGCGGTTGGTCATTCACGCGAGCATCGGTGGAGAAGAACCAACTGGCGACGCGGTCGGTCATTCACTCGGGCATTGGTGGAGAAGAAAATTTTCCTTCTGCTAACGAAGAGCCGCTCGCTATCGGTGACTGTCAGGTGTTCTTCTCAGTTGCGTCTCTATCATTGGTGATACAGGCCAACTACATGGTTTCTGCGCCTCAGGTGTCCTTCTCAGTTGTGTCTCTATCATTGGTGATACAGGCCAACTACATGGTTTCTTCGCCGTGTCAACTTCACATCATTTTGTGTATGTAGTGTGGGCTACTACACAAAAACACTGGGAGATGGCAGAACAAGTGCAGAAGTTCCAAGTTCCTCTTCCGGAGAAGTTTTGGACAACAAAGGGCGACACACCTCCGCTGTCTTGGGGACAGTGGTTGGTGCAGTTCAACAACTACCTGGCTCTAACCGATGCGTGCCTGCCACAGACGCTGAAACTCACAGATGTGCAGAAGAACATGCTGTTGTACAACCTACTTGGCGTAGAGGGACAGCGACAGTTCAGTGCACACCCAGTGGGGAAGAATACAGCCGGGTCAACATTTGCTGTCTACTTGGAAGCGGCCAAGTCAGTTTTTCATCATCCAGCCAATCCAGTGAGGGCTCACTTTGACTTTGGATGCAGGAAGCAGTCAGCGCATGAGACAGTCAATGAGTACCTCCTAGCTCTACAGAGTTTGCTGGAAGAGATCACACTGCCAACAGCAAATGCCCAGGGCTTCATTCAGCGCACCGAGCTAGTCAACTACTTGCTGGCTACACAGTTCACGCAAGGACTGTACAACAAGGAGACACAGCAGAAGATTCTAGCTCTGAATCGTGTCAATTTGGAGGACTTCAAAACAATTGCGCAAGCAGATGAGAGCTCTAGACAGGACGCAGCCAAAATACAACTCTCAAGCTCTGTAATGGTTGCCAGAGCTCAGCAGCAACGGAAGTTTCCACAGAAGGGCAAACAACCACACTCGCAGACTCACCGACCTCCTCAGCAAAATGACAAACGTTGCTTTGGGTGCAACAGTCCGACACATCGATTTGGTTCTGCAGACTGTCCTGCCAAAGGAAAACAGTGTTCCTACTGCGGCAAGGCGAACCATTTCGAGAAATGCTGCAGGTCCAAGAAGAAGGGTGCCAAGGGACCAAATCGGGGTCAAACTTCTACAAGCACCATCAAGGTGCGTGCTTCTGGACAGCAACACCGAGTTTGTGCTGTTGATAGTCCTACTGGACAGGGCTTTTCGAGTACAGTACAAATCACTACAGCAGATGGAAGGAGTACTTCTGTCACTGCTAGCACCGACAGCTGTTCAGATATTACTGGCATCACTTGGGACATCTACAAGCGACATTTCGGTGGCACACCTCTGCAGAAAGTGCAGCAGACTTTGACGAATTTTGATGGGTCAAAGATTCCTGGCGCTGGTGTTCAGTTTCCTGCCACAGTCGCATACAATGGTCGGGCTGCTACAATCAATGTGTTTGTACTTCCTACTCTCTTCGGTGCAGTGATAGGAAGAGACACGATTACAGCTCTACACATGGTGCTTGATGGACGCACCTGCTCAGTGCAGTCAGTACAGGCTGACCAGCACACCTGCTCAGTTCAGTCAATGGAGGCTGACAATTCTACTGCTACCTCAGAGGCTCGGTCTCAAGAAATTCCTATGCATACAGCAGGACAGGAGGCTGTACATGCTCTGATGGTCAATGTTCCACAGCAATCTACCTGGGACAAGGCAGGTCTTGCTCATTTGCTGCAAGAGTGCAAGAACCTCACCAGGGATGACATCGGACAGTTTCCCGATTTCAAGCACAAGATTCAGCTGGTGCCAGATGCCAAACTACCACCGCCCTGCAAGTTGCGGAGCATCCCGCTCTATCGACTCTCCAAGACGTTGGAAGAGATCGATTCAATGGTGGAACAGGGAATTTGGCGCAAGGTCGACCGGTCAAAAGTCATCAATGGAATGGTGACTGTGGACAAACCCAATGGTGGAGTGCGAATCACCACAGACCTCTCCAAGCTGAATCAGATTGTGGAACCTGTGCGCTACCCTTTGCCAAACATTCGGGATCTGTACACAAAGCTGTGCAAGGCAAAGTGGTATTCCAAGCTGGACCTTCGCAAGGGCTACTACAACGTTGATCTAGATGAGGAGAGCAGCTTGCTCACTACTACCATCACGCCAAAGGGGATGTACGCATACTGCAAGCTCCCAATGGGCCTGAAGGATTCCGCTGCAGTTTTCCAGCAACTTGTCTCGCAGACACTGGCTGGGTTGACAAACTGTGATTCCTACATTGATGACATCCTCATCTACGGTGTGACCAGAGAGGAACACGATGCCAATTTACGGGCAGTTCTTCAGCGTCTGGATGAAGTCAATCTCAGGCTGAACATGGACAAATGTGTCATTGCAGTGCAGTCAGTCACTTTCCTGGGTCACATCATCAGTTCTGGCAGTCTGAAGCCAGATCCGAAGAATCTACAGCCCATCACAGAGATGCCCACGCCTAAAACTACAAAAGAGGTGTTGAGTTTCCTGGGCATGCTCAACTACTACTCAGACTTCTTGCCGAAGTTTGCTGATTTGGCAGAGCCGCTCCGAGCTTTGACCAGGGCAAAAGTCAAGTTCCAATGGACGGAACAATGTCAGCAGTCATTTGACAAGCTGAAGATGATGGTTCGGCAAGATCTGAAGTTGGGTATCTTCGATCCCGAGTGCCCAACATTCCTTTCTACTGACGCCTCATTGGTTGGCATTGGTGGTGTGCTATCTCAACTGCAAAATGGCAAGGAGATTCCAATCGCATTTGGACACCACACACTAGATGCAACCAAGCGCAACTGGGCTGCGAATGAGCGAGAAGCCTATGCAGCCATGTACTTCTGTGAGTACTGGGAGAAGTTTCTACTTGGTCGTCATTTCACTCTATGCACTGACCACTCAGCTCTGAAATCTCTGCTCACTGCTTGTCCGGACAGACGCAAATCATCGAAATTTGGTCGCTGGTTGGAAAGGCTGGCCGAATTTGACTACGCTGTGCAGCACGTCAATGGTCAGGACAATGTTGGTCCAGATGCTCTTTCCAGAATCGGACACCCTGATGCTGGGGCCATTCGAGTGGCACAGATCACTGCAGATGGCTTGTCAGTTGCTGTGTTCTGCAAGCACACCAAGGAAGACCCAGTACTACAGCAAGTCTACAAGTTTGTTCGACATGGTTGGCCACAATCACGCCAGAAAGTCCCTCCTGACTTGCAACCATATTACAAGCTGCGTCAGGAACTTCAGATAGCTTTTGGTAGCTGTCTCACCAGAGGAGCAGAGCAACGTTTGGTTGTTCCTGCCTCACTGCGCAGATGTTTGCTCAATTTGGCTCACACAGGACACCCTGGCATTGTGCGATTCAAACGCAAGCTGCGTGAAACCTACTGGTGGCCAGGCATGGACTCAGAGATGGAACTGTTCGTCAAGCACTGTGTCCCATGCCAGGACTCTGCGAAGTCTACTCCCAAGCTGCAGATGCCTACCATGCACCTCCATGTGCCTGACAAGCCATGGGAGGAGATCAGTATCGACATCACAGGGCCATTTGAGAATGCTCCTGCACATCAACGATACCTTGCTGTAGTTGTGGATAATTACAGCCGATTCCCGGAGATTTTGTGCACTGACAACACCACTACTGCTAGCATCACCCGATGGCTTGCAGAGTTGTTTTCGCGCTATGGGAATCCATCCAAGATCATCTCTGACAATGGGCCGCAGTTTGCTAGCCATCAGTTCGCAGATTTTGTGCATCAGAGAGACATTCTGCATGAGATGACACCGGTCTACACTCCACAGCAGAATTCTTTCATTGAGTCATTCAACCGCTACATCAAGCATGGTGTACAAACCTTCACTGCTGCGAATCTGCCATTCTACAAAGGTCTGATCGATCTGCTGGCTCATTTCCGTGCTACCTCTTCTCAGCCTGATCAGAAGAGTCCTAGCGAGCTTTTCCTGGGGCGCCCTGCTCGCTTGCCATTCCAGATTGTTCGGGCTCGAAAAAGGAGGGAGGAAAGAGGTGAACGACCAGGTCTGGAGACACCTGGCGATCTACAAGATGTGCTACAACATTCTCCAATCGACAGACGTGGTCCCTACAGAGTGGGTCAAAGGGTTCGAGTCAGAAGACCTCACACACCCAAGGGCCGAAGTCCATGGTCCAAGCCACTCACTGTCGTGCAAGTGCTGGGGGACTGGATGTACAAGCTGTCAGATGGACAGTTGTGGAATGCACGAAGAATGCGTCGAGTGTTTGAGGAGCCACCTCAACAACCTGCCGACATTTTCCATGACCCAGTCGCTCCTCCAGCCGCTACCGCTCAGCCACGGGCCGCTCAACCCAGGGGCATCAATCGGGAAGAACCAGTGTGGCGCTCTCAACGTCAGAACAAAGGGCGTCCTCCAGAACGCTACACTCCTTGACTGCCCTAGCACTCTTCGCTCAATAGGAGGAGGGGTGGTTGATATGTCGGCCATACACCGTAGTGTATAGCGTAGGTGTGATACATGCCGTTAGCAGGCGCACAATTAGAATACTGCTCTTATCTGTGATTGCGCCTGCGTTGTAAACTGGAAGCGCCGCCTGCGCTATTATAGTGTGTCAGTCTGCTATCGTGCCTGCCTACGTGTGGTTATTACGATTGCCTCGGCGTTGTATTATTTTACTGTTGTGCGCCGGTAAAGATATTCATCTACTGGTCCGACTTCTCTCTGCCATAGCCGCCACTCATCGGCCATCTACACACTCACTGGTGGGCAACACGAACTTGCCAATACACCAGGACACCCCGTGCCTTCAAACAACCCTTCCCGTTGCTGCTATTAGGTGCAACGGCAGCGCCGGTTCAGTTCCCATTTACCTACTAAAGTAAAGTGTATACGCTTGTAATTTCTAAAAACACGTTGTTTGAACCTAAATCCATTTCAAATCAAGAGAAGATGAGCTATCGTATAAAACACGCTGGGGGCCGGTCTTCGTGAAATTAGCAATCGCCGCGACATTTTCCGCCATTGTTTTTAGGAGGAAAAAATTTACCGACAAAGATTGCAAACATAAAAAATGTACTAAAAGAACAATCAGAATACGTATTTTTGGGAAGGCGACATATTACCTTAGGAATCCAACAAAGCTTAGCTGCTTCTATTACCTAACCACTCATTTCTCTCTCCCATTCTGCACTGCTGCCGCCGCGCCAACCGAAGTGAAGAAACGAATACAAATAGTAGAAAGAAGAGTTGTTAGCCAGCTGAGCCCCTTCAAAGTGCAAAATGACTATTTTGACTGTGTGTATCATGCGAATGCAATAATTCCTTTCTCTACCAGCTCACTTCCTTTGATTGAATCCGATAAAAATATTATATTTGTCTTTATTTTCGCTCCAGCGTTGAGCGCTGCGTAAGATCGGCGGCGTGTTTACATAGCTTACGGTTGCCTTATTTTTCGCGTGGAAATAATTCAAAGTGCTGAAGTATGTTACTTCTAGAAAGATTATACAGAGTTAGCTCACTTACTCATCACACACTGTGTAGGTTCAAACGCAGTCCAAGCTCTTGAAGTGCATGTGAAAGTTGTTCCTGAGTCCACATACTGTGTGGTGCCTGCATCCGATACAAGATCAGCCATGTTTGTGCAAGGTCACTGTGGCTGTGCCTGTTTCTTTAACGTAGGGAGCTATGTGACCGGTTAGAGCAGCTGCACCTCCACTTCCACCGATCGTTGTTATCTTGCTGCACACTGAAATTATGCTGTTGCCTGCTATACTATGTACACAATCTGAGACAGCATACCCATAATACACTGAGTAGGCTCAAATGAGGTCCAGACCCTGCTGGTACATGTGAACACAGTTCCACTGGCCACCAACTGAGTTGCGCCTGCATCTGTCACCATGTCACTTGCATCAGTGCAGGTTGGAGTTGCTGTTCCTGTTTCTACGACCACGGTGTTGTGTTCCAAAGTGTAAGCAACCGAACCCAATGGGAAAGGATCGACCAACTTAGCACATGCTGAAATGTAATCTGTTACTCAGAAAGGAAACCAATTAGCTGGTGGTTATGGTGAGCACACTGAAATTTCATTCTTGCATAGTTGCTGTGCATTGCAATTACCAGCAGACTCTACATGGTGTCTACAAGAGAGCAAGTAAGCAAGTTATGTACTTCCCAGTAAACACATACTGTGCAGGACTGTATTCTTACTTAATCTTGTTAGCACCATGTTTAGTTTTTGGTTCAGACACTTGTGCGCCATACAAAAGTTCTTCGCAGACAGACGTTTTTAGATCGCATTTTTCTAATTTTTCATTGAATCAAGTGCGGTTTTTTTGCGTAAATTATCGCATCCGGTCATGTTATCGGCGGTTTTAGCATAAATTTTTTGCTGTAGCGTGAATTTTTGAAAACCATTGGCCATACCTACATATATGGTGCCGGTACCATATATGGTACCACTACCCTCGGTACCGGTACCATATATGGTACCGGCACCTTATATGGTGTCGGTGCCATAAACGGCGTTAAGTGCCTGACTGTCTAAGCTACAATAATAACCACACATGTTTTGGGAGTTTGGGACATATGGGAACGGGGACAGCTACCACTGAGACCCGCCCAGACTGACACCGAGCATGTGTGCATGTGCCGGCTAGTGAAGGCAGCGAAGGAAGGGCAGGATGTGGGTGTGCGTGATGGGCCCGCAGTGTGGCCTAACGCAGTGTGGCCTAACGCCTACGGCCCTACCCGCACAATCCATCCATCCATCCATCCCAGGTCAGTGATAAAGAAGTGACAAACCCCAGATAGGTTTTTGTTTGAAGTCATTCTCTAATACTCAAATACTCTCTAATACTTGCGTATTTCCTTACATTCGCCACAGGAAATAATTGAAAATATAATTGAAATTTCAGGCGAATTTCAATTCAATTTCAATTAAATTATGGCCCAACTTTTGAATTTCAATTAAATTAAATTAATTGAATTGAAATTAAAAACGGGCCAATTATGCGAATTTCAATTACAATTAAATTAATTTTTTACATCACTACTCGCCAGCAACCAGGAAGGATGACTACAACAATCAAATGAGAGCCTTTAGCTTGGCTTCTATTTCTATTGTTTGGTATCGCACCAGAAACATAAATGAATCAAAGGAGCAGATACTGTAGATGAATGCAACAGTGTAACATATGTACACACAAGTAAGAGCATAGGTTTCACTTCACAAGCCAGGTTTTAGGTTCGGCTCAGACTTATGTAGGTTCTTAACAAAACCAGTTCTTATTATAACTACTGTACAGTATGCAGCCGGTTGAAGGGCTGGTTTCTGACCAATCAGTTGTACTGCCTGACAGCAATCTCTGTTCTCTGACCTTTCACTCACTCCAAAGCAGTCTGTGAACTGAAGCTTTGGCGACACAACATGTTTGGCTTTGGCTCAGCCACTGAAACTACAACGCAATAATAGGTTTGTCAGTCATTTTACTTACTCACACACTTCGGTTGCTTGCCTGGTCACACATCCCTCAGACATACCAGCTGTTTGTTGGACAGTGTCCTTCCATTCTTTAACCCAGTTCATGGCTAAAAAAATTTACGTCAGTCAGCGGCCTAACACTGCACACTGTAGAGATGAAACGACACCGGAAAACACCCTAATAAATACAGTATAGATAAAAAAATGTCCCATCGCTTTTTCGGCCTTCACTCAAACGTTTCGTTCTCAGTCACTTCTTTACCGATTTGGCTCAAATTTTCAGCAAAAATTAACAACATGGTTGGCTAAATATTCTGCAAGCTTCGTGCCAAAATTCCGACTCCTTGTACTCGGTAATACAATACAAGGAGTACAGGCCTGAAACTTACAGGAATGATTGATGTTGCCATTGGGCATAACATACTAAGCAGGCAGCCCTGTAGCTCAAAGCGCACTAAAATTGGGGAATTTCAAAAACATGAGTGAAAATCCCGTAGTTAAGAAATCCGCACCTTCTAGAATCAAAGCACTGAATCTGTTGTAAATCAATACAGATTGTAGCAGGAAGTTCGACAAATAAATGAACCTGAAACTTTGTTGCACACCATAGAAACTATCCCCGCAGCGTTTTTTGAAAATCGAAAATCTTTATAATCGTCATTTTGCCGCTTTTACGAAGAAAAGTCATATTTCGTGATGTTTTTGAAATTCCCCAATTTTAGTGCCCTTTGAGCTACAGGGCGGCCCGCTTAGTATGTTATGCCCAATGGCAACACCAATCATTCCTGCAAGTTTCAGGCCTGTACTCCTTGTATTACCGAAAAAAAATAAATTTGCGTGGACCACCCCCATTCCTAGTTTTCGCGTCATAAAACCAGTGTGAGTTGGAATTTTGGCACGAAGCTTGCAGAATATTTAGCCAACCATGTTGTTAATTTTTGCTGAAAATTTGAGCCAAATCGGTAAAGAATTGACTGAGAACGAAACGTTTGAGTGAATGCCGAAAAAGCGATGGGACATTTTTTTTATCTATACTGTATAATACAGTGAGAAGCTTAACGCCATATAAGGTACCGGTACTATATAAGCTACCCTACTGTTATTTTACTATAGCATAGTAAACAAAGTTAGTAATACCAATTAGGGGCCGTCCATAAACGACGTCGTTCCAAAATCCCGATTTTTCGGACCCCCTCCCCCAAAATCGCCATGCATCGTTTCTGGGGACCCCCTCCCCCTAAGGCGACGACGTTTTCGGGTTACCCCCCCCCCCGAAAAAATGGCTGTACATACAGTAATGTAACGTTTTCTTGTTACCATACTGCGCCATCAATTGAATAAATCCCTACAACCACTCTGGGAAGCTTTTCTGTATGTATAAACGTTTGACAGAATGTGCATAAATCGAAAATAATGCAATCCAAGTATCCTAAAATTCCGAAAAAAGCGACGTCGTTTTTTGCTAACCCCCCTCCCCCTCCCGGTGCGTCGTCTATCGTCGCATTTCAGCTGACCCCCCTCCCCCTCTGGAACGACGTCGTTTATGGACGGCCCCTTATGCGTTAGTCATACATGTAACAGGTCATCCGCCGAAGGGGGAGGGGGATTGGGGGGGGGGGGGGGGGGGTCGGGCGCCGGCCGGGGGGGGCTGAGCCAAAATTTTCGGAGGGGGGTAGGACACTAAAAAACGCTCAAAAATCGAAAAAATCGCAATTTTTGGGCTAAAAATCCCCAAAAATCGCTAATTTGGGCTGAAATACAGCTAAAAAGTGCTGTTTTTCAGGCGATTTTGGCAATTTTTGTGTCTGAAATTGTAAAAAATTGCAAAAATTTGCTTGCCAGAAAAATCGGAGGGGGGGGTCGGCGAAATCGTCTCGGGGGGGGGGGGTGTCCCATCCGCGGGGGGGGCTGGCCTAAGTCGGGTGGGGTGCAGACCCCCCAGACCCCCTGTTACATGTATGGTGTTACTGGTTATAAAATAATAATAAACAGTAAAATTATGAGTTAACAGTAAAGTAAAAATTAAATCAAATTACCAAATTCCGTCAATAAGTTTTTGGTGAATTCCAGCCAAAACCTTGATCAATTTTTCAATAAAAATGTGTGATTCCACTTTTGTTGGTCAAATTCCGGAATATTTTTGTCACTAAAGTTCCTGGAGGGAGAACTTGAGAATGGGAGCTAGCAGCTACCCCCTCAAAGGTACACCAGCCAATTTTTGGAGCTCTGACAGTCTCCACTCAAACAATCACCATTCACTCATTTCTCTAGATGCCGAATTGTCTACAGATGGTTCGTCGATAGCACTAAGGGTGGCCTTTCTGGCGCTGTACTCCACGCTTCAGGAACATAACTGCTTAGCGAGAATATGGACGAAAACTGAAAAATTACCGAAAGATACCGCCTCAAAAATCGTTATTACTTCTGCTAGTTATGCCCAGCCCCGGTAATATTTTAAACAAAGATGTAACACTCAAGGCCAAACAAAATTAAAATATTTCGGATCCAAGTTGAGGGGACCGGGGGAGGGGTGTCTTGCGGTTTGAAGGCAGTCGAAAAAACCAGTCAGTCTAGTTCATTACGAGTATGCACTCGGATTGGCTGGATTCCTTCTGGTTCGGGAGTTACTCAAGTGGCACTACTCATTAAAATCAGTAAAACGCGTGCTGAAACGTTGTCTTTCTTATGTAGTTTTTGCTGCTGATTACGAAAATAACTATATTATCTCTTTGCGATGCCGATTTTGGAAGATATTGCCATTTTAAGGATTTGCGAGGAAAATGTCTGAACTTTGCATGCCATAGCAGTTTGACGGCTGACTCAGTTCAGACATACAATATGTAGGACACAGACCCATGCAATTTCCTTCATCTAATGCAGTTTTTCACGCTGATTCTGAAAATAAGACCCATTTTTCAATATGACCGCTGCCGCGTGAGTTATGTGAGTTATTGCCTACTGGTATGCCTTGTCATTCACATCATAAGTGACTGAACAATGAGATAGCATCAGATCAAATGGCATCTCCTTGTTCAGTCATTTACAATGTGAATATCAGGGCACTAGCAGGCTCACGCGGAAACGGTTATATTAAAAAAACGGCTCTCATTTTCAGAATTAGCGTGAAAAACTGTATTAGATGAAGAAAATTGCATGGGTCTGTTGTATCCTACAATTGTCTGAACTGAGTCACCTTTTAAATTGCTATGGCATTGTGCACCATTGGTGCTCGTTTGACAACTGTTTTCACATATTTGTGTACCAGCCGGATCCGTCATAAAAGTTGCTTGAACCCCTTCCCTTGTAGCAAGTTGACTTGCTCGCAAAATGCATGTTAACCGCGGATTGTAATATGCCAGAGTAAAAATTACTTGGTGCATTTGGTTGGTTCTCAGTGCCAGGCACTGTCGCTGCAGGTGATGATGTGGCTACATCTGTGCATGTAAAGGAGGTGCCTACCCGGCACTGAACGCGCTGTGCTCCTTGGAATCTATCTAAAACACCATTGTCAGTGGAAAAATGTAACTACCATAAATGTCTAATAGATAGCAGTGCTGCACTAATATTCCGTTGTTGTGCGTGCTTTTGGGAGTGCTACCGTTAGAGTGGCGACGGCACTGGAGTTTGCGCGTTTATTATTTGGATGCTAATTGATCATCTCAAGTATCCTTTTCTGTGTTAATACAATGTACAGACAGGGTATTGTTCTCTAAAAGCAAACAATTTTTGTCTAATGTCTGCCAGCTTAATCAAAGAAACTTGTCCGTAAGGGACAGAATCTTGCCTTGCTAAGACGGTTAATTGATAGTACATAGATTTAATGTATACCTATTTTTCCAAAAAACCTCGGCCTGTTTTTTTCAGTACTTTTCGTTTTTTCCTCAAAATTGCGGAAATATAGTCCTGCTCGAGTTCTGAGTATCCTAGCCTGGTTTTATGATTCCTAACACTTCCTGAGGTTTTCTCTGCTGCCGGTCGATTTTTTCTTATTCGCTTACGCATTGAGTTTTTCGAGTTCAGAGACTTTTATGGACCGGCATAAAATTAAGGCGCGAACTTAAGGTTCAGCTAACTTACGGCGGCGTTGGTGCAAGTTATCTTCACCTGGCCACCGTCTCTGATTATAGCTTCTCCAGCTGTGTTCGCTGCAACCAATTTCACACAGTCACGCACAGACATGGGCTAGCATTTTAGCTGAGGCGGGGGGAAGAATTTTCAATTCATGAGGGGGCTCAGCGGGGAAGGGGCTCCTGAGAGGGTGGTAAGCTAAAAAGTCCGATTTTTGGCTAAAATCAAGGCTTTTTGGCTTATTTTTCATTAAAATAAGTAAAATAAGCTATTCTGAGCTCATTTACACCTAATCCAGGCATATTTTTATCATAAGTTTCTATACAAAGTTCTTCCAAAAAATTCCGGAGGGGGTGGGGGGCGGTAGAGGCCCGCTGAGGAGGGTAGGTCAGAGACCGAGGGGGGCCAACCCCTCAGCCGCCCCCCCCCCCTTTGCCCATGTCTGCTCACGCATTGAACACGATCATGGCTGTCATGCAATAGGTTAGACTAAAGTCTGTTCAAAAAATAAGCAGCATGGCGGTTTTTTGCGAATAACTTTTTATGGAGGCGTTGGAGCGACTTGGGCGCAGTGGCGTATCCAAGGGTGTAGGGTAGGTACACGCCCTTTGCGGTAGAGGTAGGAACAGTGACGTATCCATCCAAGATTTCGGAAAGGGGGTGTAAAATTTTTAAAGTGCCTGGTTGGGCCGCTGCCCAAGCAGGGTAAGAATATTTAGCAAAATTTGCCTTCAAAAACGCGTTTAAAATATTCAAGGTTCGTGCGGGACCTGGAAAGTCAGGGAACTTAAAAAAAGTCAGGGAATCAGGGAAAAGTCAGGGAATTTGGTGTCTGGTCAGGGAAAAATTTGATAGCATCAGAAACATCTCACCGCCACATGGTCCTGTCACGACTTTTAACAACACCCTTTAGAAGATCATTCTGACTTTATATACGTACTTCTACTTAAACCAGAAATTTACCCTCTGAATACCGTCTAAATGCGTTTTACAAATACAATTTTTTAAATTTTCTCAGATTGGTTGCAGTTTCCTCACCCTGGTTGGTCAGTTGGTCAGGGAATTTTTACTTTGGTCATGGAAAACTCGGGGAAAGAAGGTCAGGGAATTTTGCTATTCAAAAGCCGCATGAACCATGACATTCCAGGCTAAAAATTAACAGAAATTACAAGTTTTAGTAGTTTAAAGTGGCCTGGTTGGGCTTCTGCCCGACCGGGTCAAGAAAATTTTGAGATTTTAGCCTTCAAAAACGCATTTAAAAGACATTCTGAGCACAAAATAGACAGTTTTGATACATAATTCATTAGTTTCGCTTATTTTTGACAGACTTTCTCTTCCTAGCCCCACCGCCAAAGGTGTGTACCCACCCTACACTGCCTGGATACGCCTACCGTAGGAAGAGAAAGTCTGTCAAGAATAAGCGAAACGAATGAATTATGTACCAAAACTGTCTATTTTGCGCTTAGAATGCCTTTTAAATGCATTTTGATGGCTAAATTTTCAAAATTTTCTCTCCCTGGTCGGGCAGAAGCCCAACCAGATCACTTTAAACTACTAAAACTTGTAATTTCTGTTAATTTTAAACCTGGTATGTGTTTTAAAAGCGTTTTTGAAGGCAAATTTTGCTAATTGTTCTAACCCTGGCCCAACCAGGCACTTTCAAAATTTTACACCCGCCCCCGTTCCGAAATCCTGGATACGCCACTGCTTGGGCCTGATGACCAAAGTTGTAGACAAGGTTGAGCTCCGGCCTGAGGTGAATCCTAATCTGCGCTACGTTTACTCTGAACACGAATTTGCGCAACGTCAGGTCAGGGAAGCCATGTTTAACAAAGCTATGAGCATGTAGATTATATATGTATGCAGTGGTACTGAGAAACTTACAGAGAGACAGTGCTGTAAGGGCAGGCATCTGCTCTCGAGCGTGTCGGAAGTCGGAACGCGCTGGGCTGCTTCGAATCTATCTAAAACACCGATGTCAGTGGAAAACAGTAACTACCGAAAAACTTCTAATAATAGCGCTGCGCTATCATTTTCTCGCTTGGGAGCGCTTTCGTTAGAGTGGCGATGGCACTGGAGCTGGCGCGTTTATTGTTTGCAAGCTTAGTCAAACAAAATTGTCCTTTAGGACTTTGCCTTGGGAACTGTAGTATTTTCGGGCTGATAGCGTGCGGAGCCAGTGTTGGGTGTGCATGTTTGTACGGTACTGTACTGTACTGTACGATGATATAAAAACGTCCTCTGTACATTATCGTAATTCAGAATATAGAATGCAGCCCGATGATAATGTTTGTGAGTGTCATGTTCTCACCGAATTCATCTGTACTGAGGGACAGTTCTCTGCCCTGGGCTATCCGTCTCTCTCGCGTGCACTCGGCTCGGTGAACCTGACTTTTGACGCCAGACAACACTGGCAACTGAGATGTCTAAACTTTGAATCATGTATTTTGTGTCTCTGAGGCAACTGTGCTAACCTGGGTTCTATTCCATGTCGCACACCACTTAGATACACCTGCTCTTTCGGAGTTCTTCCCTCCGGTACGCGCTGTGGTCCTTGGAATCAATCTAGAACGCCGTTGTCAGTAGAACAGTAACTAAAGCCTTCCAATAATAAGTCGCTTCCCCCCTCTTATGCACATCGCTATCAAAACTTTCTGCCAGACATCTCCAAGCTAAACTGGAGCGTTCAGACGAAGAAAAACTAACTAATATAATAATAAAGCTAACGAATAACTCAGTCCTAATAACTCGAATAACTTTTTTTTCAGTTCCGACTTTATGCAATAACACCCACTATGGGGCTGTGTAAAAATGACGTCATCCGTTAGGGGGTCTGCCAAATGATGACAACCGATGACAAGGGGAGTTGGGTTTGGCCAATGATGACGTCACTTTTGTCTCATAGGGGAATTTTGAGAACATAGCTGTCAAAAACGCATTTGAAAGGCATTCTTAGCTTAAAATTAACAGTTCTAGTAGTATGAGGAGGCCTGGTTTGGATTCTGAGCAACAAGGGCGAGAAAATTTTGAAAAATTAACCTTTAAAAACGCATTTAAAACGCATTTCGGTGATCATTAGAGCCCTGCACAGGCCGCGCGGCAGTAAATTTTGGCTAGATTGTACCGGTTGGAGCCTGCCTGGCATGGGTTGGGTTATTTTTTAAAAATCTAGGTTGTACATACTTTAGCCAAAACAAGTTTTTCTCAAGAACTGTTTTATGTTTAGGCTTGTTGCATCATCAGAAACGTTCTTTCTTTTTTCATGTACTGTACATGTACGTAGTACTCGCACAAGTGATTGATTTTGCAAGATTTTTCTGCGATTTTAGCTTTCCCGGAAAGGGATATTTCAAAACTCTTTCTAGTCTTTCAAAAGTCAGGGAATTTGAAAAACCCTCATCCGTATGAATCCACTCTCACATATGCCCGCAGATAAAATGATAAACCACTGAGCCAATGGCACCGGCGAATGGTTGAGAAAGAAACTATTACCAGCTAAACATTGAGTGGGAAGGAAGGGACTCCAAGAGCCAGACGAACAAGTGAAGGTTGCAGGGGAGGCGAGACACTCTGGAGAGTGGCGGGACGACGAAATGAGCGGCGTCGTCACAGGTTACTGTAGCAGTCAGTTTGTCCCCGACTACCGTTCCAGCGGTTACCGTAGTTATCTCTTCGCATTCCACTGGTACTACTGTAATAGATGCATATGTAAACTGATATACGTACTGTACAGGTACTGTACTGTACGGGTTCAGAAGCAGACCCTCTATAGCCAAAACAAGTTTTTCTCAAGTGTTAATGGCCGTTTAGCGGCCCATCCCCATCCCTATCTGTTTGGTCTCAGTCTTGGGCATTTGTGTTCCGTTTATTTTGAATAAAATTATTTACTTAAATGTTTAGGCTTGTTGCATCATCAGAAATGTTCTTTCTTTTTTCATGTACTGTACTGTACGTAGTTATCGCACAAGTGATTGATTTTGCAAGATTTTTCTGCGATTTTAGCTTTCCCAGAAAGGGATATTTCAAAAGTCTTTGTAGTCTGTGCTGCATGCACTACAACATGTACGTATGGCCTATGAACGTTAGTAGAGAATGACTATTTGGGATGGAGCGCAATTCTCATGTTGGTCAGTGTCATGTTCTCACCAAACTCATCCATGCTGAGGTAGAGCTCTCTGCCTTGTGCTCTGCCTCTGACCCGCGTGCAGTCTGTGAATCGGACCTTCGAACACTGACAACATCGGTACCGCAACTGTCTAAACTTTGCTACATATATGTGTTTGTGTGTGAACCGACCGCACTCACCCTGGTTCCTTTCCTGGCCGCACACCACTCAGGTTCACCTGCTCTTTCGGCGTCTCTCCCTTGAGAAAGTTCTTCGAGTGGCAGGGGCTCTTGCTTCATTTGCACGGCTGAAAAACGTTCACCATCTGCTTTGGTCGGCTAAGTACTGTATTGTATGGAGATGGAAAGTCAGCGTATTTTTGTGAATAATAAATGAGAGCTGTCTGGACAATCGCATCGTAAAAACAAGGGCACTAAAGTTGATTGATGTGTACGTTTATCTGATTCCGAAAAACCGGTCTAGAATCAGCTCTCAGATATCAATCAGTCGCAAAAGTGCCTGAGGCCAATTGCAAGTTCCTTTTAAAATGGACTTCTTTTAAAAACATCAACTATCTATCAACTTTGTGTTGTGAATTGCAATGGGCAGCTCGATCCAGTCCAGCCGAGCTTGTACGTGGCCTGGTGGGTTGCATTTTTGGCTCCCCCCCTTAGCCGCTGACACATTATGTACGGGACTAACTAGCCAACTACGCTTTGTAGGATACCGAGCTTTCCACTAATAAGAGAGGGTCTTATAACTGGAAAATGCCGAAATTTAGGGTTACTTTTTGGCGTCCTTTAGAAGACCATTGTCATATAACTGGAAAATGTTATTATACTGCAGAAAGTTTTCGCTGATTTAGTTGAAGTGCATACTCAGGGTTCAGACGGGACAGGGAAGTCATGTTTAACAAACCTATGTACATGTACATTGTATGTATGTATATGTCTATGCAGTGGAATCGAAACTATTAGTTTGTATTTTCAGGGTGAGATCATGCGTGCGGGCGGACATGAGTGGTGTACCGTACCTGCATGTTCGTACGGTACTGTATTGTACGATAATGTAAAAACTTCGTATCATGCAATAACAGATCCAGGCCAGCGTGGTGGGAAGTGGAGGGGGTTTTCCGTCAGGTGTGGGGTCGAGGGGAGTTTCGCCCATAGCAGGTCAAAAATTTCAAAAAACTGCACAACACCTGGAAATGCGTTTTAGCAGGTTTTTTCAAGGATGCACAAAATCGCTATTTTAAGCTGCCAAATAGTGTTTTAGAGCTAAAAACAAGCAAACAAACTGTAAAAAGGGCTTCCAAAAACACCGATTTCTCTTACACATCAGCAGTCGAAACGCCAGATTCGGTTTTCAAAGGCTTTTCAAGCGAATTTTAAGTAAAAAATTAGTTATTTCTGAGCCAATTGACAGTTAACGGATGACCTCTGTTTGGTTTGTACACGTACATAGGAATATGTATTGCATGGTAGACTCACTGATTGGTTTGGAAGGAAGACAGTGATGGTGAGGGATGTGTTGCTGCCGAACTGGTCGGTGTTTTCGTTCTCATAGCACCTGCATCTGACCGGAACACAGCTTTCGATCGCACACAACATCAGCAACTCCCTAAACTGTACCAAGAGCGCTCCTGTGTCTATAGCACTGCTACATTATGTAGGACTCACTCGATTTTCTTGCGCCGTCACACCACTCAGATGGACCTGCTCATCTTCGGTGGTTTTCCCTTCAGCTTCAGGAAACAGTCTAGAGGGGCAGCCGCTGTTGGTCTCTAACTGACGCACGACTGAGCCAATCTCAAATCCGTGAGCGCGTCTGTTCTGGCAACGTCAGACAGACAGGTCTCGGCAGTAAAACAGTAGAAGGACGACAATTAATCAAGCCAGATCTGCTGCGCACTGTGCCTGTGGCAAAGCCAGTCAGTCTTACTGGGCGTCTCTTCTGCCTAAACTTATCTCCAGGCCGTCTTTCTGTATGCCAAGCCAAAAAGGGCTGCATGAGGTACAAAAAATCATTTCGTAAGGTGGACAGAGCAAGAAGGAGCATAGTTTTCAATCTATACACCAACAGTGTCCCAACTTCAACACCTTTCCTTGCTGGTGGTGACGGATGAACAGAGTCAGGCTAATGAAATCGAACCAAACCAATCGCCGCACGAACGCACGTCGGCTGCGCAAATGCGGCTGCTCTAAATCGGTCGGTGCAAAAGGAATGGAGTCCCTATCTCTTTGAGTATCAGGTTGATCATATTTGATCAACCGATGGCATTGTCCTCCCGGACAACGTTGTCCTCGGAGGACAAAGGAGGACAAGAGGTGGGAAAAAGAGGACTAAGGAGGACAAGAGGGGGGTCAAAGCGGACAAGAGAGGACAAGAGGGAGGTCAAAGCGGACATGAGAGACAACAGGGAGGTCATGCCCTCCTGCACAACGTTAATGCATGCCGATGTCCTCCCGGACAGGGACCTTGTCCGCCGATGTTCTCCCGGACAGAGTCCTTGTCCGCCGATGCCCTCCCGGACAGGGTCCTTGTCCGCCAATGTCCTGCCGGACAGGCTCTGGGCATGGCCTTGTCCTCCCCATGTCCTCCCGGACAAGGATGTCCTCCCGGGCAGCGACCATGTCCGCTTAGACTGATACCCAAGGAGCTATTCTGTGCATGCATGGGCTGGGGGGTAAGGGGGGTATACCCTCCCCCTCAGCCGGCCATACCCCCCCTCGGCCGGCCATACCACCCCCTCGGCCACCCACCCCCTCCCGGAGGGAGGAAAATTTCGCTTATTTAAGGCAAAATAGGCGTTTTCTGGCCTTTTTTCGGCCCACCCCCCCCCCCGAGGTCTCAACCCCCCTACCCGCCTCCGGATTTTTCCGGCCCATGTATGATTCTGTGCTAGGTTTTGACCGCAAAAACGTTTTTTGCCTGCCTGAATCTAGCAGCAATCGAGCCAAAAGTTGTTTTTACGAGTCTAATTTCTTTCTGATTATCCCAAAGCGTCAGAAGTGGTACTCGAGTTGCATCTAAAGTTGACGTTGTGTTCGAGTAATTTCGACTGGCTTCAGCACTAGCGCTCTCTAGCAAAGGCGCATCTACAGTAGCCAGCGTTCGGGACGAATTGCGTCCACTAACCTGCGATTTGTGCTCGCCGGGCTTAGAAGCAAACTTCGAAGTGCACAGTGATCGGTTAAGGGACACGCTCTGACAATGGTAACAGTTGCGTTTGAAGGCACAATTTTTTATCGAATGATTAGCGCGCAGACACCGAAAGCACAATGTGTTGCAAATCGTGCCGACATTTCGCGTCTGGGGTAGACAGAACATTGGTCGGAATAATGGTCAGCCTTTCAGAAAAAACATTTCGGGTTAGCGGTAGCGACTAGGGTATGAGCTGTAGACCCAGGCGTTTGCGGCTTAGGAGCGCTCTGTACTGATTTCGGTTTTGGCTGGTTTTTGTTGTCTTTCGAAAACTGATTGACAAATCGTGCGATTTGGAGCTGCTCCTCCACAAACTGCCGTAAGCGCTGCAAACGATCGGGCTGGCCTACCACTTTAGCCAATACTCCTTCAAAAGTCGGAGGGGAAGTTTTCGCGTCAAAGTTTCAGCTAAATGACGTTCGCCGCCATCTGTCTGCCCTAATTGACTCAATTCCCGTACGTGTTTTTCCATTTCCAGGTAAAAATGCTGCAGGTCGGAAAACTATCCTCAAAAGGCGGTTGTTCTGTCCATTCCTGGTTTTTCGGACTTGTTTTTGGGCAAAAAGGCCTTGAGTGAGAGACCCCTTCTGAACCAAAAAAACGTATAAAAACCATGTTTCTAACTAAAAAATGTCGAAAAAACCCAATTCTGACTAAAAAATGGCTTAAAAATCCAGGTTCCCTTCCCATCGATTATCCATACACTAGCCGAAAGTTTTGCAGCCTTTTTGACAAAAACGGTTGTACCTGTACTACATTGTATATTCCATAAAATCTGTCACTGTATAAGCGGTGCTTTCAGATGTGGCACCATCTATGGCTCGATTAACTGCAAGGACTCGTGCGAAGGTCACATCTAGGAAATTGGTTCATACACAGCAGAGCTCGTCAGATATGGAAGAAAACGCACAGCGAACTTTTTAATTCTGCTGCATTTTGTTCCATTCAAATTTTCACTGTTCTATGGTACACATGCAACGAGGTTTATGAAAAGAGAATTTTCCACTGAAACTACTGATGAATCAGACTACAGTGTCTTGCCAAAAGTCAGCATAAAAATAGAAGCCAGTCAATCAATTATTTTCTTGTCTAATTCCGGTTGTTGATCGTCTGGCCACGTTTGCCCGATAAGAACCGAAAATTTTTTCATCTGGCTGGCATCTGACAAATCTGAGAACGTCCGTGAGTGCAGTGGCGCAGGTTGCACATGATTTCATACGTCGCACTGTAGACCTAAATTAGAATGACAACTCTAGAAACGAAAAAATCGAGAGCCTGGTGGTGGGACGTCGGACTCAAGCCGTTTGGCTGTGACAATACTTTATTTTGTTAAAAGAAGCGGTTTTGGGGTTTGGCTACCCCAGCCAGAGGAGGCCTGGAGATCGGTTCAACTGGAAAACTCAGAATAGCTCGGTATTTTGAAAATTCGGTTACGTAATCGAGGATCGGTTTGAATAATACCGAGTTTGTGTGAATTATTCTAAAAGGGTGCTGATTGCATGTAAAACAGTTCTTTTACTTATCTACATACTGTACTTCTCTATACCGTTGTCAAGTAAATTAGTTTAGTAATTTACTTACTTTTTAATTTACTTGCACCTCCACAAAATAATTTACTTACTTTTTAATTTACTTTGACCGATTTACCAACAATTTAATTTGATTTTAATTTACTTTTAACTTCTAATTAAATTCTAATTTACTTTTCTATGCAAAAAATTGCCGAAAATACCAAATATCTGAGTATGGATTTCTAGTAAACTGATGGCACTATGAATCTAACTCCATCCTTTTGTTAAACTTCATGTTTTTGGTAAAATCAGTTGTTCAGAAATGCATTATAATTGTTTTTTCTAGGAGCAACGCAACAGATGTGAAGCTTTGGCTAACACTGTAACTTATGGACAGACCGGGATTTGATGAAACAAGGGGGTTTTCATGCATCAGTGCATACAAGTATCAGGGAGTCGGGATCCCCCGAGACGATTTTCCCGACCCCCGCTCCAATTTTTCTGGCAAGCAATTTGCGATTTTTTACAATTTCAGACAAAAAAATACCCAAAATAGCCTGCAAAACAGCACTTTTTAGCTGTATTTCAGCCCAAATTAGATATTTTTTTAACGATTTTTAGCCGAAAAATTACGATTTTTTCCGATTTTTGAGGGCTTTTAGTGCCCAAACCCTCCCAGAACTTCGGCTTGGATCCAACGGCCGGCGCCAGACCCCCAAACCCCTCCCCCTTCGGCAGATGACCTGTGATGGTGGCACGGAAACTGTACATTGTAGCTTCACATTCTAAACGTAGTATAGGATTTCAATTAAGATTTCAGAGAAAATTGTAGTGGATGATCTGCTGCATTGCAGCTGGGTTTCCATTCTCAACAGTGGGAGCATATGTACATTCTGTGGTTAAATAGACAGACAGAAAAGGCACAGAATCACACAAAGGTTACATGCGAGAGCCAAGACTACCACAGATCGAATAGTCAATGAAGCAAATTACAAGTAAATTAGAAGTAAATTGAAAGTAGGGACCGGCAACAGCGGCCAATTTTGCGCTGCGCCGCGTGCCTAATTTTCTTCGCGCGTTTTCACCACATTGGTCTCGCGGGGCTCAAAATCATCTTTTTTTTTAAAAATGCGGCTAGAAAAGCGCGTTCTTTTTTGACGGTTATTTGTTTTGATTATTTTAACATAACTATTCACCCAAATCGCCTTGGTATACGCTAAGCTACGGTTGTTTTTGGCTAAAATAAGCGGAAAAACAGCGTCAGTGTAAAAAAAAGTTTATGATCTCAAAAGGTGCGCCCGACGGTAATAAAGAGGCATTGATCATCTTTCGTTTGAGCCATTTTTTTCGGCATCGATGCAGCCAAAGATCCCGGAAATCAGATTGAAATTTTACATGGTTAAGCATAGGCAGAATCGGTATTATATCAGAAAACGAAAGTTTGCTCTTAAACAAAGAACAAATAAAAAAGGTGCGCCCGCTTAAATTTTAGTTTAGGTGTTGCTCTTACTAAAACCACTCAGATTTGGCGTCCTAGGTTCGTAAAAGATCCCGGAAATTGGGTTAAAGTTGATGAGGTCGTTAAAATTAGGGGGTATCGAATACGAACGTATTGGGGATCCTGAGCAGCCCAAAGCCAATGGTTTTTATTTTGCTTCTTTACAATCCTTTAGTAGTTTTGCGTCTCTGCTAATCAATATAAGGTGAATCCTGCTCAGGCTTAACGTGTGTAGTCAATAAATATGGTACAAAAGCGGAAAAAACCTGTAATCGCTTATTCGAGTTAACTTCATATACAATGTAATTTGTTTTCATTTATATGTCAGTGGGATTCCTTCAAATTTTCAGCGTTTATTCATAAGTGTTAAAGATATGTTTTGCCCAAATTTGAGTTGCATATTCCAATGCAAACAGGCACAGAAGGTAGTCCTAACGAACGAAAGTCGGATAGGGTTAGCTGTAGCTGGGGGAATCAGGGAAGGTCAGAAATGGACTAGATATTAATTACTTAACTTTCTTATGACTATACGACTCCGGAACGTGCCCTATACTGATGCTACTGTTGGCAAGTCCGACCTGAACCTTGACTTATTAATAAGTCTTTAACCTGAAATTGGAGGACTTGAACCTGAACCTGAACCTATATTATTTGAGCCGGACTTGAACCTGAATCTTAAATATGGACTTGATTTTCAGGTTCAAAACAGTATCTTTCAAATGTCAGAATTCCCTACTTCAATAACTGATTTTTCCTGTATTACCTGCTGAATTTATATTGCAGTCTGTGCATTTGCATGCTTGCTTGTTATTTTATGCCATTTAAATTTGCGCCGTCCGTTGTTTGTGACATGCGTGACATACAACTTTGCTGAAATTGATGCATTGTTGTTATTGTTACAGTATCACTTCGCGGCGCAGTAGGAAACAAACCCCCACTAGACGGGGAGGAGTTGTGTTCCCCCCCGCCCGCCAACCGCCCTGACTTTACAAGCTTGGTTTTAAGCTTATAGGCTTCTGTCCCAGCTCAGGCTTTGGATTTTGGCTCCAAACGCCTTATGAAGCGCGTGCCTGTTTTCGGTTTTTACATTGTAAAAATTGTGGCGTGATTTCTAACCGATTCGGTTGCGGTTTTTTGCTTTTATTAATAAGTTTAGGGTTTGCTCGTGCTTTGAAAAAATTTCAAATTAAAAAATTTTGATTTTAAAATTGTTTTATGGCGAAATGAAATTTTTAAATCTTTTTAAAAATAGAATAACTCGAAAACGGCTTGTTGTTTCAGCAAGCACACTTCAGAAATGAAACTTTTTACGTAAAATTTCACACTCGAAAAGGACTTGAACCTGAACCTATTGTCCAGGTCTTTTTTAAACCGGACTTGAACCTGGACTTGAACCTGAAATTTTGCGCTTGGACTTGACCTGAACCTGAACCTGTTTTCAAAAGCCCGGACTTTCCAACAGTAACTGATGCATACCCCTAGGGGTATTTTTATATTTGGAAAACAAGCCCTCAGGAGCGTGTCCTGTACTGATGCGTCCCCTAGGGGTATTTTTATGTTTCTAAAACAGACCCTCCAGAGCATGCCGTGTACTGATGCGTCCCCTAGGGGTATTTTTATATTTGGAAAACAGGCCCTCCGGAGCGTGCCTATGCTGATGCGTCCCTCTAGGGGTATTTTTATAGTTGGAAAACAGGCATACATGGGCCGGAAATATCCGGAGGGGGTAAGGGGACCTCGGGGGTCCAAAAAAAGGCCAAAAACGCCAATTTTGCCTTAAATAAGCGAAAATTTTCTCCGTCTGGGAGGGGGCATGGTCGGCCGAGGGGGTATTGGCCGGCGAAGGGGTATACCCCACACCCCCGGCCCATGAATGAAAACGGGCCTTCCGGAGCTGCCTATACTGATGTGTCTCTAGGGGTACTTATATATTTGGCAAAACAGGCCCCCGGGGCTTGCCCTATGTTGATGTAGTGATCATTAGACTCGCCAGGCGAAGGGCTTTCAAATGATATACACACGACCATTTTGGGCGATTTTGGAATTTTTCCAAAAAATAATCGATAATCGATATTTATCGATAAATCATGTTAATTTATAATTAATTATGATCATTAAAAACATTAATTTTTGTTTGGGATCGGTTCCTGATTCCCCCAGCGCTACACCTGATCCGGAATTTCTCACCAAAGTACAAATCGGAGGAAGTAAGGGGGCCAATCCGGGGGTCTGGAATATTTTGGGTGGGGGGCAGACCACCTGTTACATGTATTGTAGCAGCTCATCCTTGTCTGAAACTCTAAGTGTAGTGTGTGAAACTGTAAAAAAAAACTGTGCCAGAAACATCGGAGAGGGAGAGTGGAAAAGATTGTTTTGGTGGGGGGGGGGGTGCTCCCCTATCGGGGCGGGGGGTTGGCCCAAGTCGGTGGGAGGGGAGCAGAACCCCAGCCCCGCTGTTACATATACAAATGTACCTGGAAAACACAGGAATACCAGTTCACACTCTACTATTCAGTTCTAGTTCGAGCTACCAAGGTGTTTGTTCGGTATATAAAGGTGGTAGACGCAGTCCTACAGTCTTGGTACATAAAAAATGTAAAAGAAAATCGCATTGCGATTAGAATGACACCGGTCCCATCAAAATCGGCGCAGGGGTTTACGAGTGACAGTCTGATAAAGTACATCGGTCATATCAGTATGCACGCTGCGGTCAACTTTCTAGGAAGAAAAGGTGGCACGCTGGGTGACGCAGTTAAACGGTCATAACTCGCTTATTATCCAACCAATTCCGTTTCGGTTTGTTTTGTTAGACTGCATAAAGTGTGCTCTTTTCAATTCTGAAGCCGAATTTCGCCTAGGAGCATTTTGAATTTTCGCGTGCCGGTCCCTATTGAAAGTAAATTTTTCAGGCTTTTCGATCTAATTTAATTTACTTTTTACTTGCTTCGCCATTTTCGTCAGAGATTTAATTTTATTTTAATTTACTTGCCACTTAATTTACTCTTCGGAAGTAAATTATTTTCGAATTTAATTTAATTTTAATTTTAATTTACTTGACAACGGTACTTCTCTACTGCTCTCTGACTTCACCTAACAAAGCTTAACATTCGAAATCCAAGAAAATCAGATTGTTCTTAACAAACAGCAACTATTCTGCTTTCCTGCTCAAAACCCGGTTACGTCTGTCATCGCAAACGTTTCCGGCCTGGCTAAACAACTTTTCACTGGGAACACTTGTGGCAGGTGTAGAAAGATATTTTCGAGCCATCTCGGCTATCACCGGGAATCGAACCGAGTTGGTCTAATGTTTCCTCCCTACCTTCACCGCAAAGGGGGTTGTACACCCCCTGGGTACGGCACTGCTAAAGCGTACGTATATGCTTGTAATCTCTGAAAAGAGCGTTGTCTGAACCCAAACCCATTTCAACTTAAAGGAACATGAGCTATCGTATAAACATACATGCAACAGGGGGCTCAGGGGGTCTGCCCCACACCCGACTTAGGCCAGACCCCTCCCCCGGATGGGGACCCCCCGAAACGATTTTCCCGCCCCCCTCCCATTTTTCTGGCAAGTAATTTTTTGAGCAAAATTTTGCTATTTTTTACAATTTGAGACACAAAAAATTCCAAAATCGCCTGCAAAACAGCATTTTTTAGCTGTATTTCAGCCCAAATTAGCGATTTTTGGTGATTTTTAGCCAAAAAAATTGCGATTTTTTCGATTTTTGTGCGTTTTTTAGTGCCCAATTCCACCCAAAATTTTAGCTCAGACCCCCGGCCGGCGCCAGACCCCCCAACCCCCTCCCGCCTTCGGCGGATGACCTGTTACTTGTATGCGTATAAAACACGCTCGGAGCCGGTCTTTGTGAAATTAAGAATAGGCGCACCATTACATAGCTTACGTTGCCATATTTTTCGCGTGGAAATAATTGAAATATAGTTCAAATTGTGATGCCCCACCAGATGAACAAAGACAGAGTGGCGGCAGAAATTTTGCAGGATTTTTCTGCGATTTTAGCTTTCCCGGAAAGGGATATTTCAAAAGTGTTTGTAGTCTGTGCTGCATGCACTACAACATGTATGTAGTGTGCGCTGCTGGCCACTGAAGATGACCTATGAACATTAGTAGAGACTGACTATTTGGGATGGAGCCCAATTCTCATGTTGGCGAGTGTCATGTTCTCACCAAACTCATCCGTGCTGAGGAAGAGCTCTGCGTCTGACCCGTTGGCAGTCTGTGAATCGGACCTTCGAACACTGTCAACACCGATACCGCAACTGTCTAAACTTTGCAACATAGATGTGTTTGTGTGTGTGCACCGACCGTACTCACCCTGGTTCCTTTCCTGGCCGCACACCACTCAGATAGACCTGCTCTTTCGGCGTCTCTCCCTTCAGAAAGGTCTTAGAGTGGCAGGCACTCTTGCTCCATTTGCACAGCTGAAAAACGTTCACCATCAGCTTTGGTCGGCTATGTACTGTATTAGAGATCGAAGGTCAGCGTATTTTTGTGAATAATAAATGAGAGCTGTCTCCACAATGGCATTGTAAAAACGAGGGAACTAAAGTTGATTGATGTGTACGTTTATCTGATTCCGAAAAACCGGTCTAGAAAAAGCTCTCAGATCAGTCGCAAAAGTGCTCGGGGCCAATTGCAAGTTCCTTTTAAAATGGACTCCTTTTTAAAACATCAACTATCTATCAACTTTGTGTTGTGAATTGCAATGGGCAGCTCGATGGGATGCCTGGGATGGG
Source organism: Sabatieria punctata (assembly GCA_030248155.1). NCBI lineage: Eukaryota > Metazoa > Nematoda > Chromadorea > Araeolaimida > Comesomatidae > Sabatieria > Sabatieria punctata. The sequence continues at coordinate 47,367 of JASANB010004780.1, forward strand.
TTGGGTTATTTTTTAAAAATCTAGGTTGTACATACTTTAGCCAAAACAAGTTTTTCTCAGGAACTGTTTTATGTTTAGGCTTGTTGCACCATCAGAAATGTTCTTTTTTTTTCATGTACTGTACATACATGTACGTAGTACTCGCACAAGTGATTGATTTTGCAAGATTTTTCTGCGATTTTAGCTTTCCCGGAAAGGGATATTTCAAAACTCTTTGTAGTCTTTCAAAAGTCAGGGAATTTGGAAAACCCTCATCCGTATGAATCCACTCTCACGTATGCCCGCAGATAAATGATAAACCACTGAGCCAATGACACTGGCGAATGGTTGAGAAAGAAAAAATTACCAGCTAAACATTGAGTGGGAAGGAAGGGACTCCAAGAGCCAGACGAACAAGTGAAGGTTGCAGGGGAGGCGAGACACTCTGGAGAGTGGTGGGACAGACGAAATGAGCGGCGTCGTCACAGGCTACTGTAGCAGTCAGTTTGTCCCCGACTACCGTTCCAGCCGTTGCCGTAGTTATCACGTCGCATTCCACTGCTACTACTGCAATAGATGCAGATGTAAATTGATAGACGTACTACAGGATTCAGAAGCAGGCCCTCTATAGCCAAAACAAGTTTTCTCAAGAACTGTTTTATGTTTAGGCTTGTTGCATCATCAGAAATGTTCTTTCTTTTTTCATGTACTGTACATGTACGTAGTTCTCGCACAAGTGATTGATTTTTCAAGATT
>JASANB010004781.1:0-42987 GCA_030248155.1 Sabatieria punctata
TACATGCGCTGAGCTTGATGGCGCCTATAATATTTTTGAGATTTATTCGGTTGGGCTCCTTGGCGTAGACGAATCCAAATAAGGCTATCCAACAAAAGATGCAGCTGGATAATAACAGATTCATTTGTAGTATGGCAGAACACACTTCGATGCGATCATTTTATGCGCAAGAACTGAGCAAAAGCTACCAAAAATCCAGTACTACTCATATCATACAAAAAAAGAAAAATCGAAAATGAACACCATATTGCCGATATGCTACAAGCAGCGTACAATGCACCAAATGAGTGATCTTGATATGCTCTAAAAACTGGTATTCAGCAGATATGCAAATTTGTTTTTCGTTAGCGAGAAAATCGGTGCTCTTTAAATATACTTTTTTCCGATAGTCGTGGCGCAGTACTGATACTTGAGTTCCTACAGTGGATTGCTCGGATTGACGAGCGCCCAGCTTCGCGTTACTTGCATTCTACGTTCAATTAGGAGAAGTTTTCGTGCATGAACCAGCCGTAATCTGTCAACGGCGAAGAGAATTGTGGCCTGAAAACTTCTCAGGGAATCAGGTGGCAAAAACGTACACATTAGATCCACTCCACTCTCAGAATATCTAGTGTTGGCACCGGAAGGCGTAGTACGATAGCGATGCATGGAAACTGTAGATCTCGTCACGCTGAGTCGCTTGGACGGTTGGTGCGTGACCTACTATTCAAAATTCCAAAAATGACAACGTTTCCCGTTTTGGAGAGAAAATCAAATAATAAGGAGCCGAGTCACGAAAATTTGAATTTCACTGCCTGCAAACTTGCGTCACCCATCACGCGCTGTTTAGCTCATTTGAAAGCCAACTCACAGCACTATCGATCGGTGGGTAACACGACCGGATCATGGTATGCACACCGTCGGTAACGTGCGCTGAGCTTGATGGCGCCCATCATATTTTGAACGGATTTGTTCCGGGTCGGAGCCTGGTTTTTTGTTTTGCTGTTTTGTTTGTTTGTTTGTTTGTTTTGCATTGCGGTTGTTTTGTGTAACTGTTATTTCAGAATTGTTAAGATTGTTCGCATAACATAAGCAGTCATTTGAATGAAACCCTACATACTGCTAACTAACCTGGAATCAAAGTTTATTTTTGTGTTTTTATCTTACAGCTTGCCTTTAACCTTTTTTCTGTTTGTTTGGTTTGTTTGTTTATCCATTCGTTCATTTGTTTGCTAATTCATTTCTTTGTTCATTCATTCATTCGTTCGTTTGTCTGATCATTTGATCGTTCGTTCATTCATTTACTTGTTTGTTGATTCATTCGTTCATCTGTTCTTCGTTTGTTCCTTCTAATGTACATTCATTCATTCTTTTTTTGTGCATAGGGAAAACGGTTGACTTACAAAAAAAGTGGGATCAACGCTAAAGGAGAGCGTCCCATTGACAGTCTTGTATTCAATCTCCATTCCAATCAGAGGCGTGACCATTAGAAACGGCACTCCAAGTTGAACTAGTATCATACGTTTTGTCAAAGCTTTTGTCCATATCTGTTAAAATTGGTGATGTAAAAAATTATTTTAATTGTAATTGTACTTAATTGGGCCGTTTTTAATTTCAATTCAACTAAAATTTCAGATTGAAATTCAAAAGTTGGGCCATAATTAAATCATAATTTAATTGAAATTCGCCCGGAATTTCAATTATTTTCACTGGTCAGTAAGTAATGTACAGAGAAAATTATGATAAAAAATGCCTGGAATAGGCGTAAATGAGCTCAGAATAGCTAATTTTTAACTTATTTTAATGAAAAATAAGCCAAAAAACCCGATTTTTCGCCAAAAATCGGACTTTTTGGCTTACCACCCCCTCAGCCCCCCATCAGGCGCTCCTACCCCCCCCAGCCCCCCATCAGTAATTGAAAAGTCTACCCCCCCACAGCCGAAATGCTACCCCCTGTCTGGAAAACCTGTTAGGTTTTTCACCTGTTTGATGTTGACTTCGTTTTGGTTTCAAACATTTTGCTCTCTGTGTTTCTTGAAAGATTGTTTAAATTTTTATTAAGATACTACATTATAATATTTAGTTCTTAAGAAATTAGCCCTCAAAGCCAAAACAGTGAGATTTCACTTTACAATAAATCAGAGTCCTATTGCTGATTCAGAGGCTTTACTGGTTATTAGTGATGCAACTCGGGATCCCGGTATTTCCCGAAGAACCGGGAATTCCCGGTGTTTTCACTCCCGGTTTCAATCCCGGTTCACCATTCTCTAATACCGGGAAATACCGGGAATACCGGGAAGTATGTTTTATAGCAGTATTGACAGTTTTTTGCAGATACTACGTATGTTGTATTTCAGTGACATTTACCATATACCCAACTTTTCTTTTGGCACTACCAGCTGCACGCAAAACTTTAAATAGGTTTTTCAAATGACTGCTACTTGTCAATCTGATTTACTGCCATTGTTTTTTGCAGCTTTTCCTTTTGTTCCAAATATTTTTATATTGGTTTAGGCCGTAAACTTTATTTTCTGAACTTCCAACTTTATAAAGGTCTTCAGTTGAGGAGCAAAGCCGCTCATTGATTGGTGATTCTTACACAACTCTTAAGGTCCAATTGACATCGAGCTGCCTGGTGCCCATACATGTAACAGCTCCGGGCCGACCTGGGGGAGGGGGGTAGGGGGGGGGTTTCCTCAGGTGGGGGTCGAGGGGGGGGGGGTTCGCCCAGGTGGGGGGTCCCAAATTTCAAAAAGCTCCAAAACGCCTAGAAATGCGTTTTTAGCACGTTTTCTCAGTAAGGACGCTAAAAATCGCTATTCTAAGCTGCCAAATAGCGTTTTAAAGCTAAAAAACAAGCAAAAAAATGACAAAAAGAGCTTCCAAAAACACCGATTTTTCTTAAATATCAGCAGTGGAAACGCCAAAATCGGTTTCCAAAGGCTTTTCAAGTCAATTTTAGGCTAAAAATTAGTGATTTCTGACCCAGTTTGTTAATACTAGTACTACTAGTACTTGTATTTTTTGGTCGGGGGGAGGGGTCCCTTAACCTGTCTCGGGGTGGGGGGGTGGGGGTGAGGGGGGGGGGGGTTTGGCCTTTCCAGCTGCGGGGGTAACCCCCCAAACCCCCCTAGTACATGTTTGCTGGTGCCTGCCAAGCCAACCCACTGACCCATTCAACATAAATCTGATCTCACAGTATACTGTAATTTAGCCTGTTATGAGAGAAAATCCTTGAGAAAACCGACTAGAAATGGTGTCAATAGCTAAACCGGATGTTGAAAACATTTATGTTTTATCATGCTGCATCCGTTTTTATCGATTTCCCGATATTCCCGGTAATCGCGGTATTTCCCGGTTTTTCCCGGTATTCTCATTTCCCGGTAATCCCGGTTTTCCCGAATCCCGGTATTCCGCTCCCGGTTGCATCACTAGATGGTGACATACATGTGCATACATACACACTCGGTTACTTCACTAGCAAAGTCTCATTAGCCCTCAGAAGTAGGAATCTGTTTTATTATGAACCGCTCTTGTTCATTGCCAAAATTCCTATTACGACTTTGAGGACAAATATCTCAGGAACTATGGAGAGAATCTTAATAAAAAACTTCAACAATCTTTCAACAATTTATTTATCTTTCAGTCGAAGAAGATTCATTCAAATCGGTTTCGATTTACATACGGTTGGTTGGTCCTTTATTTCTGATAGGCCCTGTATACATAGATATGAATGGAAGATTACCTGATCGTGTCTTAGAGGGAACGCCACACTAGTCAGTCGGTTAAATGCCATTAACAGACAAGACATGACAACCGAAAAACCCATCCATGAAGACACCACCTCCCCAAACCTGACCCAAAATTCTGGCCACTGTAGCTTCAACCAGTCCATATAGAACCAGCCTAGTCTCGGCATCTTGATCAGAAGCCAATTGGTGGTCAGATTGACCAGGTCAACCACCCCCAGCACCAGACTTATGGTGAAGAATGGCGTTGAAAACGGTTGCCGCGAACGGAATCGAATGATGGTACCCAGAAAGAGTATGTAGATAGGGATTGACACCAGTGTAGCAGCGAACATGATGTATTTGAGGGGTCCCGCAAGCATCTTCACTCTGCAGAGAAGTTTGGTTTGTTTTATCTACTTACCTGCTTTGGTCATCATAAAAAATCAATATCGGTTAGCGTTATATTTTAGGGTGGTCATACTTCCAAATGTTTTAAAGATAAAAATTTATCAAAATGCTTTCCTTCCAGCCCCTAACCATATTAGTTTGCTCAAGCCGCCTAGAAAGATAGCTTTGTTGATTTAACGACTGCTAATAAATTTAGAAGGAATAAACAAATTTCGTGAACCCTTCCCTCTCAGATCAACGTGTAAGTGCTGCTCTAAGAATTGCAAAGATTGAATCGCACAAGATTTCCTGCAGAAAAAAGTGGTCACATTAGTAATATGTGGAAGAGAAGGGAGGGGTGATAGCGTTAGCGTAAAACGTTTGGTGCAGACCTGAAGTGGAGATATAGAGTTTTGGTGCAGAGCAGGGAAAGTCTGCCGCGTGGGCGCGCTAGCAAGATCTGTTAGGCAGAGAGCTTAGTCTTCTCTGTAAACAGGTGAGTTTGCGTCCAATTAGCCAAAATTGCATGTTTGCATACTCATTAGCAACTGCCCACATGCTGTAATTTTTCCTAATTGTCGCAAAAATTGTAGCGTTCCTTATAGAGTTAATTGCCGGCATAGTTGGTGTAGTGGTTTAGGCCGCAAATCCACTGTGCGCGACGTCGTGAGCTCATCCACTCGGCGGCGCAATTTCCTTGCCGCAAAGAGTTGGTCGGTCGTGGACGCAAAGCCCCACCCAGACCACCGAAAGCTGGTTACAGCGAGTAGGTAAATGGTACTGTTTTTTGGTATTGGATTTTCCGTTTGTGTATGTGTATGTGTATGTGTATACATACACATTTACCTTCAAATGTGTATGGTAATTTATGTATACACATTCAACAAAACAATGTGTATTTTTGTGTATATTTGTGTATGTGTATTGTGCTGAAAATAGAAATTTTTTGGCAGATGTTCGGCCAGAAATGCTAGGAAAATCAAATCTCTCAAAGTCTGCCACTTGAAACCTTGGATAGCTTTGAAATCGAGTTACTCAGGCCATTTGAAGGATTCATGAGGATATCTACAGTTTATTACTGCAGAAAAAAATTAGAAATTTTACGTTTCTGTTAGAAATTTCATCGACTTTTGCTGATCAAATACACATACACAAAAATACACATTTCAAGCACTGTTTGTGATTAGCCAGAAATGGCTATATCGTTCGAAGAGATAAAGTCTAAAGTCTAAAGTCTATGGTAATGTGTATCGAAATTTTCAATGTGCATGTGTATGTGTATGTGTATGTGTATACACATTGAAAAAACAATGTGTATTTTTGTGTATGGTAAATGTGTATGTGTATACACAAACAACAGTAGTAAATGGGAATCGACTGGATCTGCCATTGCACCGAAAGCCGCTCCCTAAAGCATATTTGGGTTGGAGGAAAAGAAGATCAACGATGTCAGGAGCTGTCTGAGAAACCAGCAATAAATGCTAATTATTTAGTTCAGCTGGCCGAGCGGCCGTTGGGATCTGACAGCACCACAAGGTCATCACGCCAGGCGCTCTCTTGGCAACTTGCAGCCAACATCATGGCTAGGAGTGACTTGGCAGTGAAAGAAGGGCACAGCATCTGAGATGACGATTTCTGGGGTCTCAAAATGGACCAGACAGGTCTGATCGCAGGGTCGTACACAGCCCCGCCACAGTAGTGACGGGGTTATGGAGGAGGTACTGTTGTTTGGTATTTGATTTTCCGTTTGTGTATGTGTATGGTATGTGTATACACATTTACCTTCAAATGTGTGTGGTAATTTGTGTACACACATTCAATAAAACAATGTGTATTTTTGTATATATTTGTGTATGTGTATTGTACTGAAAATGCAAATTTTTTGGCAGATTTTTAGTCATAAATGCTAGGAAAATCAAATCTCTCAATGTCTGCTGCTTGAAACCTTGGATAGCTTTGAAATCGAGTTAGTTAGCCCATTTTAAGGCTTCATGAAGATTTCTACTGTTTAATACTGCAGCAAAAGCATCGAAATTTTACGATTCTGCTCGAAATTTTATCTACTTTTCCTGATCAAATACACATACACAAAAATACACATTTTGAGTACTGTTTGTGTATGGTAATGTGTATCAGAATTTTCAATGTGTATGTGTATGTGTATACACATCGAAAAAACAATGTGTATTTTTGTGTATGGTAAATGTGTATGTGTATACACAAACAACAGTAGGAGGAGGTTTTCAACGGTGCAGAGGGTTGAGAGATGACGTGATGGCGGCGGGGGTGTTGGTGCGATACGCCGACCGGTGCGATACGCCGACTGATTAGAAAGGTGCGATGCGCCGACTAAGAGGTGCGAAACGCCGACTCATTAAACTCCGCCTACAGCTAGGTGCGTTACGCCGACTAAAGAGGTGCGAAACGCCGACTGCCCAATGATAGAGGATTTATGATTTGAGGTGCTCTAGAACTGTCACACGTTCAATCAAGCATGTGCTACCTAGCATAGGTAGACTAAAGTTGCTAAACTTGAATTCGGTGCGGTGGCTTCTAAAGACAGAAAACACGATAAAAAGTTGATGGAATAACCAATTTATAGCTTTTGAAATACGAAATCGACTCTTTTCAATCGAATTTTATCAATTCATTTCAAAAACATGAAATCTTTCTGTTGCTGCAGCAGTCAAAATTTAATGTTTGTGTACTCTTTAGTATTTGCTTAGGGAAAGCCATCACAGACCACTACAGAAGTACAGGAAGCTGTACAGTATTGGCTGTAGTTTTGGAAATTGTCCGATTTAAGTGCAGACATTTGTTTGAGCAGACGGTCTACCTCAGCTAGCAGCTCGGTAGCTTTCGGTCTCATCTGGAGTTAGCATTGCACATTGCCTTACTTTTTCACCTTCAGTAGGTAAATGGGAACCGAACCGGCGCTGCCTAAGCACCCAATGGCAGCAAAGGGGAGGGTTGTTTGTAGACAGGGCTACCCCATTGAAGGGCTCTGAAAAGAGCGAGGGGTGTCCTGAGCTATCCGAAAGGACAGTGGAACTCATAAACAAATAAACAAACAAACAAACCTTTTATGCAATATACAGTCCCGCTCTCAAACAGCTCGACCAACTGCTAGAATTGGACGAAAATTGGGCCAACAACCAGGCATTCTTTGCAGGCGATTGTTGGCCCTGTTTATGGGGTGCCGGCTGGGCGTTAATTGCTGTTGGTGTGTAGGCCGATCTGACCGCTGGCCGCTACTTGGTCTTATTGGTCCCTACTCTTTTAGGCTCTGTCACCAATGTGGTTCGCGTTGAGGGCACGCAATTGATTGCGTTGCATTCTAAGCACTGACCGGCGGCCGGTTTACCTAATAAAATTGCGCGCACTGCTTTCTAAGCACTGACCGGCGGCCCTTTGCCTAAAAAATTGCGCGCACTGCTTTCTAAGCACTGACCGGCGGCCGGTTTACCTAATAAAATTGCGCGCACTGTTTTCAAACCACTGACCGGCGGCCGTTTGCCTAAAAAATTGCGCGCACTGCTTTCTAAGCACTGACCGGCGGCCGGTTTACCTAATAAAATTGCGCGCACTGCTTTCAAACCACTGACCGGCGGCCGTTTGCCTAAAAAATTGCGCGCACTGCTTTCTAACCACTGACCGGCGGCCGGTTTACCTAATAAAATTGCGCGCACGCACTGCTTTCTAATCACTGACCGGCGGCCGGTTTACCTAAAAAATTGCGCGCACTGCTTTCTAAGCACTGACCGGCGGCCGGTTTACCTAATAAAATTGCGCGCACTGCTTTCAAACCACTGACCGGCGGCCGTTTGCCTAAAAAATTGCGCGCACTGCTTTCAAACCACTGACCGGCGGCCGTTTGCCTAAAAAATTGCGCGCACTGCTTTCTAACCACTGACCGGCGGCCGGTTTACCTAATAAAATTGCGCGCACTGCTTTCTAATCACTGACCGGCGGCCGGTTTACCTAAAAAATTGCGCGCACTGCTTTCTAAGCACTGACCGGCAGGCGGTTATTTGCGAAAGGCGAAGGAATTTTTGCGCTCGAAGTGGCTGGCAGCCGACTACCAAAGACGAACTGATCGCTGGTACTGAACATTTTTGGAAGGAAAAAAGCCCTACTATGTCATAAAACGTGCTTAAATTTGTGTGAAAGTTTTGCTAAATTGTAACAGCCGCGCGCAATGCCCCAACGGCCGGTGGTCTGTTGGCGGCGGTGTTGTCGTTGGTCTTGGTCATTTGTGGGTCCTGTTGGTGACCCAGCGCGCCTGTTGGCTTTGTTGGCGATATTTGCCAATATTGGCCAATATTGGCTGTTGGTCGAGCTGTTTGAGAGCGGGACTGTAGCACCCTTAGCTAAGGCGCACGTTAAAATTCGAAAGGTAACAGTCGCTTTCTGGGTGGTTAGATCGAGCATGACTACTGTTATTTAAATATATTAATATTAAAATAAAACTATTATTAATAGTGCCATTTTAATAGTATTAAATCTATATTAATATTAAAATAGAGGGCCTACTATTATATTAAATTAAATTAAAAATACAAAGAGGGGCTGAATATTAAAATTTATTTTTAATATTATTTTAATAGCATTTTAATAGTTAAATCTTGTTTGACAATCAAGGAGTCTACATACAAACAACACTATTTATATCATAATTTTACCCCAGAAAATGATGAAAATTGAAGATTTCTGACTGCCCTCAGAATCTCGAATGTGTTTTCACTTGGAAATAGTAGAACCTTTCTCACAAATAAGCATCAATGACAAAAGGACCTGAATCTAGTCAATAACCTACTGTATGTACAGTCATTCCTTCAAAAATTTCTCTTGCTGTGCATCAATAGTTTATTCTATGGCTAGCTTGTGTTTGAATGCAATTTAAAACCAGGTTCAGAGAATGTCAGTTTAAAAGAATGTTTTAAATTTCCACAGAAAAAATGCTTCTATAAAGTTGCATCTCTGGTTAAATATTCAAGTAACACGGCAACTTCAAGCAAAAGATGTTGTTTTGCCAGTTCGCTGAAGTGTGACCAAAACTTGGATCAGGTGTAGCTGGGGGGGAAATCAGGAACCGATCCCAAACAGAAATTAATGTGTTTAATGATCATAATTAATTATAAATTAACGATTTCTATCGTTAAATATCGATTATCGAAAAATTTTTTGGCAAAATTCCAAAATTTCAAAATCGTCCAAAATGGTCAAGTCATATATCATTTGAAAGCCCTTCGCCTGGCGAGTCTAATGATCACTAAATCAGCATAGGAAACGCCCCGGGGGGCCTGTTTTGCCAAATATAAAAGTACCCCTAGAGACGCATCAGTATAGGCACGCTCCAGAGGCCTGTTTTCCCAATATAAAAATACCCCTAGAGGCACGCATTAGTATAGGCACGCTCCGGAGGGCCTGTTTTCCAAATATAAAAATACCCCTACAGGGACGCATTAGTATAGGGACGCTCAGGAGGGCCTGTTTTAAAAACATAAAAATACCCATAGGGGGCGCATCAGTATAGGGCACGCTCCGGAGGGCCTGTTTTAAAAACATAAAAATACCCCTAGGAGGACGCATCAGTATAGGCACGCTCCGGAGGGCCTGTTTTCCAAATATAAATATACCCCTAGAGACGCATCAGTACAGGGCACGCTCCGGAGGGCCTATTTTCCAAATATAAAAATACCCCTAGGGGTGCGCATCAGTATAGGGCACGGTCCAGAGTCGTACAGTCATATGAAAGTTAATTAATTAGTATCTAATCCATTTCTGACCTTCCCTGATTTTTCTCCCCCCAGCTACACCTAACCCCAAAACTTTTCGACTGCAGTTTAGAATATACTATTAAAATGCTATTAAAATACTATTAAAATTGTCATTTATTAGTATTAATATTAAATCTAAATTAAATTTAGCAGGGGACTATTATATTAATATTAAATTAAAATTAAAATCGGCTAGTTAAAATAAAATTTCACTATTAAAATTACAGTAAGCATGACTATTGAGACCCTAAATTGAAAGTTAGGCACAGCCGCTGTAGCTTAGTGTAGTAATACAGGGTGTGCCAAAAAAAAACAACCCAGCAGATTTTTTGCTGTAGCAACCGCAAATCTCAGCCGATTTGAATGAGTCCTTTTTTAAATGAAAGATAAATAAATTCTTGAAAGATTGATGTAACGTTTATTAAGATAGCCTGCTTAGTTCCTGAGATATTTGTCCTGAAAATCAAAACAGAGATTTTGGCAATGAACAAGAGTGATAAAGAACAACCCAGCAGATATTTTACTTTTGCAACCATGAATCTGAACCGATTTGAATGAATCCTTTTTTAAATGAAAGATTGATAAATTCTTCAAAGATTGGTGCAATTTTTGTTGAGATTCACAGTTTAGTTCTTGAGACATTTGCGTTCTAAGTCGAAACAGATTTTGGCAAAGAACAAGCGCGATTCCGTTGCATTTCATAATAAAGCAGATTCCTACAGCTGGGGCTAATGATACTTTAGTGTTGAAGTAAACCGAGTTTCTGTGTCACCTGTAAAGCCTCAAAGAACCCTTAGCAGTAGCAGGAATCCGTTTTATTACGAAGTTCAGAATAATAAAAAAATCAATCTTGTTCACTGCCAAAATCACTGTTTTGACTTTGAGAGCCAATATCTCAGGAACTAAGCAGAGTACATTAATGAACATTTCAGCAGTCTTTTAAGGATTTATTCATCTTTCATTTAAAAAAGGATTCATTCAAATCGGTTGAGATTTGCGGTTGCTACAGCGAAAAATCTGCTGGGTTGTTTTTTTTTGGCACACCCTGTACATATTGATGTTGCGTTAAGCTGAGAGACTGTTTTGGGGATATTCCGTTTTGCTTTTTACACCGCAACATCCAATAATCATTTTAAACCAACATTTTTGAAAAACATTTTCTATAATTCAGCAGTTTTTGGTCCCAGTCTGAAAAATATTTAGTATTTGACATCGGGCTCTTCAATAGTGGGTATTCGGTTTTCCGATATTGTTTCATCTTTAATCTATTGTGTTAGCCAGCTAAATTACGTACAATGTGTGCCATAAGGGAAGCATTCAAAACTGGCGCCTTCCTACTGTACTGGCAGTCGGCGCATCGCACCTGCAGTCGTCCTATCTACTGTTATTTTACAAGTGGATTTTTATTTTACTATTTACTAAATTTACTACAAATTCAGCCCTTCGATTTAATTTTAATTTTTGTTTTACTATCAAGCAGCTCCGATTTTACTAATTTTTGTTTTACTGATAATTTTACTCATTTTACTACTATTTTACTATGATTTTACTGGTCATAAGGTCCAATTTTCCATCAACGATGCCAGCATCTTATAACTGACTGATTGTTGGTACCAAATAGTTGCTGAATTTGATCATGGTGTGAAGTTTTTCGTTACTTTAGAGAGAAATATGTAAAATTTGAGTCACAAAAGTGAATCCACACATCTTTTGATGCAAAATTGATTAAGATCTTTCCTGAAATTCAGCAAAAACTAGTAAAATAGTAGTAAAATTTCTATTTTACTATTGACCCGGTCTGGCAATTTAATTTTATTTTTACTTTACTATTGGCTCATAATTTTACTTTTTACTATTATATTACTACTGTAATTTTAATAGTGAAATTTTATTTTAATTTAATATTAATATAATAGAACTAACCGATTTTAATTTTAATTTAATATTAATATAATAGTTCCCTGTTAATTTTAATTTAGATTTAATATTAATACTATTAAATAACAATTTTAATAGTATTTTAATAGCATTTTAATAGTATATTCTAAAATGCAGTCGATAAGTTTTGGTCACACTTCAGCGAACTGGCAAAACAACACCTTTTGCTTGAAGTTGTTAGTGTTAGTTGAAAATTTAATCAGAGATGCAACTTTTAGCATTTTTTTGTGGAAATTTATAACCATTTTTAGATGACTTTGTCTGAACCTGGTTTTAAATTGCATTCGAACACAAGCAGCTATAGAAAATACGATTGCGTAGTTTTTGCATTAGTAGAAATTTTTGAATGGAAAGACTGTTACATAGGTTGTTGACTAGATTCAGGTCCTTTTGTCATTCATGCCTATTAGTGAGAAATGTTCCACTATTTCCAAATGAAAACACAGTCGAGATTCAGAGGGCAGTGCAGTCAGAAATCTTCAATTTTCATGATTTTCTGAGGTAAAATTATGTAATCCTTGATTGTCAAACATGGTCAAACTATTAAAATGCTATTAAAATACTATTAAAAATAAATTTTAATATTCAGCCCCTGCGTGTATTTTTAATTTAATTTAATATAATAGTAGAGCCTCTATTTTAATATTAATATAGATTTAATACTATTAAAATGGCACTATTAATAATAGTTTCATTTTAATATTAATATATTTAAATAACAGTATATATTACTACTAGTAAAATACCACTAGTATCACTAATTTTTGTTTTACTATACTATAGTAAAATAACAGTAGCCGTATCGCACCTGTCAATCAAGTCGGCATTTCGTACCTCTCTGGTCGGCGTTTCGCACCGGTTGGCGTATCGCAGCTCTCGATGGGCAATTAAGTCGGCGTATCGCACCTGAATTGGCGGCGGGGGGGGGGGGGCGAGGTCACGGTCCGGTCATCAATTAGCCGGCCAACCAATTAATTTTCTAAGTGCCGCTATTTGAGTTACGCGTAGAGATGGGGACGGAAAATAATTTACGTGCTCTCTCTATGAGCACTGACTACAGTAGCTGTGGTCCCAGTGTCAATAGTACAGTGCATTAGAGATGGGAGCGGAAATTAATTTACGTGCCCCTCTCTAGTTACGCGTTAACATGCCTGGACTTGCGTAAGCATGCAGAGTTTGTAGTTACACGTTGTATGTACATAGGAGTTGGGCAAGCATTGAGAGTTTGAAATTGCATCATTATTGTATGACGGCATTCGCTCGTGCATGATTGCATTATCCGTGTTTCCCCCCACAGGTGCCAAATTAATGGTGACGTTACCGGAGTTTTCCACTTACAAGACCTGGTCTTATAACTGGAAAATGCCCAAATTTAGGGCCACTTTTTGGCGCCCTTTTGAAGACCATGGTCTTCTAACTGGAAAATGTTATTTCACTGTAAACAAGGGTTTTTGGCCAAAAGTTGAATTTGTTTTTCACCTAGATGGCTGTTCCAGACATGCCTGACCAGTTTACGCTTGACTTGTAAAACTTCACTTGAAATTACAAAAGGAAGGTTGTGTTGAAGCATAGCAGGTACTGTATTGCGTTCAAAACAAAAATCAGAATCATGTTTTAGCTATATTATGTACTTCCGCCTTTGTTTTCTCACGATGGACAGCTTTTGTTCACTTTAAAAACAGTTAATTGTGTACTAAAATCGGTCAATTAAACTAAGACCATGGTCTTTTAACTGGAAAATGGGTGTCTATGAACCAAGTTTTCTGACCACCTATTTGAAGACCATGGTCTTATAACTGGAAACAAAAACCTATTTAAAGACCATGGTCTTCTAACTATGGTGGTCTTATAAGCGGAAATCTCCGGTAGTACGCGTCAAAATTGTGAACTTCCCAAGAGTTTGAAATTACAATAATAATAATAACTTTATACAACGCACATGTACACCAGATATAATCCAGCAATAACCCAGGTGGGCCACATATGCGAGGCAATCAGATGGGCTGAAATAGCTAATTAGCTGTTTATGGCTAATTAGCTATATATAGCTACTAATTCACTTTGGTAGCTACAGGGTGTCTCAAAAATAATGATCACATTTCTTTTTACTGCCATTTCCGTAAATTTTGACCAAATAGGCTGAAATTTGGACCATAGGTGCCAAAAGTCGGGCAATTTTATGTGTTAAAGTTTGGTGCACTAGGCTTGACTCAATCCCGAGAAATTTAAAAAAAAGTGAAATTTGGTAATTTCAATAGTGAAAGGCGGTCACCGAAAAATGGAAACATTTCCTTTTCCTATATCTTTTCTAATTTTTGACGGAATTGGATGAAATTTGGAGTGTAAACGCAGAAGTTCAGGGTAATTCGTGTGTGAAAAGTTGACGCATGAACTCCAACGCTATCGGTAGAGTTTAGGCGATAATGTAATGTAACGTTTTTTCGGTGACCGGCTTTTGGTATTGAAATTACCAAATTTCACTTTATTTTAAATTTCTCGAGAATTGGTCAAGCCTAGTGCACCAAATTTTAACACATAAAATTGCCCGAGTTTGGGCACCTATGGTCCACATTTCAGCCTATTTGGTCAAAATTTGCGGAAATGGCAGTGAAAAGAAATGTGATCATTTTTTCGGTGACCGGCTTTCACTACTGATTTAACAAATTTCACTTTTTTTGAAATTTCTCGGGAATGAGTCAAGCCTAGTGCACCAAACTTTAACACATAAAATTGCCCGAGTTTTGGCACCTATGGTCCAAATTTCAGCCTATTTGGTCAAAATTTGCGGAAATGGCAGTAAAAAGAAATGTGATCATTTTTTTGAGACACCCTGTATATATAGCTAATTAGCCATAAATGACTAATTAGCTATTTATGGCTAATTAGCTATATATGGCTACAGAAATCAATCCGATAGCTATATATAGCTAGTTAGTCATATATGGCTAATTAGCTGTTTATGGCTAATTAGCTATATATAGCTACTAATTCACTTTGGTAGCTATATATAGCTAATTAGCTATAGATAGCTATGTAGCTATGTATGGCTAATTAGCTATATATGGCTATGGAAATGATTGCGATGGCCATAAATAGCTAACTAGCTATATATAGCTAACAATTTATATATAGCTACAGAGCTATATATAGCTACAAAACGGTTTGTTAGCTATATATAACTAAAGGAGCTATATAAGGCTTTTGGCTATACATGCACTGCAGCTAGAAAAGGCTAAAGAGCTATCTATAACTAAAAAAGAGATTTTGCCTATAGATGACTATGTAGCCATAAATAACTAAGAAAAAGTGTAGTAGCTATATATAGCTGAAAATAGCTAATTTTAACACCTTTTAGCTATATATAGCCCAAAGCTATATATAGCAAAGTTCCCTGACTGCCTGAGCAGCCTTTGGTTACCTCCGCGGAGGTAACCAGAAAGCGGCCAACACAAGGGCGTGACCATCGTCTACCAATCGTTGACATCAACATGGACGTTGAGGCCGTGAATGAGAAGGTCCGCCTGTACTGCAACACTGTACGGCCGTGACCATTCCGTTTGTTGACGAGACGTCTGATGAAAACGAGTGGAAAGACTTGGGAGGTGGCGAAATTTCTGAGTCGAATGAGGAAAGAGCCCTACACTTGTTGTTTCAACGTGATCCTAAACCCAAGGGAGTGGCAATTGGCTTTGAGATGGCAGACAGACGAATTGTACACGGTGTTCAACTGTCAGAACAGCAGTCTTGCTTTGAGATTGTCGAAGTTTTGCAGGACGCTACAGTTTCGGAGGATGAACCACTGATGCCCGGTTCTTATGTGGCCTGGAATACGTGCGATGCCACCTCTCACCTCGGACTCTCTGTCGACCAGATAAAACACCGGCTCAAGTCGTTTTTGCCCTACCATAAGGACAGACTAGCCCAGAAGTTAAAATACGTCCAGAAACGCAAGGCCAGAAACGACGAAATTGTGGAAAGCAGTGCTGTTGCAGTGAAGATTCCGAGAATCGATCGTTCAAATGTGTGTCCAAGAAATCTGCTTGCAACTGTTACATCTCGAAGCGGTGACACCGTTACTCTGAAAACAGCAGCTGGCACGGTTAGTCAAAAGTTCCACATCGACCAAGTAATTCCCCTCAGTACTCCAGTACCGAATTCCGTTCTACAGGCTCCTGAGAGCAGCACAGTGTCTTTGGTGGGAGCATTTCGAGCTGAAACGTCCTATACCAAGCAGACCGGCGCTTCTCTTTGCAAGTGTAAAAGTGGTTGTCAAAACAAGACGTGTAGGTGTTTGAAAGGTGGGTATAAGTGTGGAACAAAATGCCACCCACAAATTGGCTTGTGTAGAAATGTTTCCAAATAAACTTGTTCGATTATGTTGTTTATAAATGCATTGTACGACGCTTTAATCATCAACATATCCGGGGACACCCGGCGGCTCACTCTAAGTACTAATCCGGGCCGCGATAAGTGGTTACCTTAGCGGCTAGGCGCGGCGGAAACCAAAGGCTGCTCAAGGTCTGGGTTACCTCCGCGACTGGTTTCCTCCCCGGCTACGACATATACATGAGGGTGGCCTATCGCAGGGGCTTCGCCCGGACGACCCATCCTTATGGAGAATGGTCTGCCCCATAGTTGCTATTTTGGTTTGACTCATTAAGAAACCCTGAGTTGTAAGGAAGCCTACGGAAAAACAGGAATCCTTTGCTCTTCCCGCGTGGCAAACAGATTTTTAATTAAACCTCTGACGTTAGCCACGGGATTGCTGTAAGATGCCAAACCTGTCTGATTTCGAAGAAAAAATCGTTCGACAAATTGGGTTAACCATCAACATATTTCTTTACAGTCTAGCGTTAGTAGGAAACGCGCTGGTGCTATGTACTTTTCTAAAGTACAATTCACTGCGCCACAAAGTATGTCTCCGTCTCATAGCCGGTTTGGCTCTATTTGACATGGGTTCAGGTATGTTTTAGCCAGGCGTCAGCGTCACTTCAATAAGTGATGTATGTTGCAGGACTATTTACATTAATCTTCATCAGTGGAGTGCTGCTGGAGAATGTTGGGCTGATTGGCAGTCTCACCAAGTTTGAGTGCCTCAGTCTTGGCAGTCCAGCCTTGGTCTGCATTATTGGCGGTCAGATAATGACACTGTCGATTGCCAAAGATCGATTCGACGTTTTCTGGGACCAACTAGCCTATCGACACAAAGCGCACAAGCTCTATGCTCAGCGCTCAGTCAAGCTCAGTCTGTTGATAGGCTCGGCTTTCGCAGTGGCAGGTTTCTTCGCGGCCGACCTCAAAACAAGCCATCTGCCCTTCTGCAGTGCCGGTCTGAGTAACTCGCAGCATTTTCTAGCTGTGCTTACTGTCTTTCTGCTTTTGGTAGGAGCAGCTATTTTGTTCTTTTACCTTGGTTCCGTGATCTTGATGCGGCGGGCAGTGCACGGCTATCGCAGTTCGCTAGCTAAGAACAGAGCGCTGGAACGGCAGTTCAAAGTGAGCAGAACAATCAGAACGGTTCTCAGTTGCTACGGCATACTTTTTCTGGCCCCCATCGTACTCTTCATGATATTGCATTTCTCAGGAGTCAGTGCTACAGTTATACAACTGTTAGAACCGATTAGTGATTGTGGAGTAGCCCTGAATTGCTCGCTGAATATAGTGGTTTACGCGGCTAAGTACGACTCCATTAGAGATCATCTGATAGCTTTTTTGAGGGGCAAAAGCATGAATGAAGTGAAGCCCGGCACCATAGCTTCAACACCCAAAAGATTGCGCGCAGACCGGAATTGAGAAAGAAGCTGTATCTCCTTCGGCGCTGTAGGGTAAGGGCCGCGCACATTATACACCTACATTTGCACATTTTCATTTCTGTTCTCATTTATCTGACATTTGCACTGCATAGGGCGTTTCTTGGGCGCCTTTCAAATCTTCTTTATCGCACAATCCAATGTCGATCTACAGTGTTTTCTATAAAAGAGACCACCTGGGCGTTTTTTCGATTTTTTTCGAATAAGTTCAAATGGCCGCCATTGCTTTAAATTTCAACCGAATCAAATGAATTTTTGGCAGGAGCAGGATTAGTATATTTTTTAGTAAGTTTGTTTTGCAGGTTAACCAATCTATAAACGAACTTAAAAACTTGAACGGGTCAGCTTTCTAGCATAACTGGTTTAAATCTGCCGGATTTTTACCTTCAGTAAAGGTGAAAAATTAGCATTATCAAAAATGAGGGTGTTATCCCCGACACAAAAAGCAGGGTTACGCGAAATAGTGGGGTCGTAAATTACAATCGAGCCAAGTAAAGTAACTTAATGAATGCCTAAATTGACATTTAAAACTTCGTATCAGTTCATTTCAGAAGAGCATAACCCAGGGCCACAGAAGGCTAGCAGGCTAGTACCAAAGCAAACTGTAAACACTAATAATAGTGAGAAAAATCCTTTGTTTCGGTTGAAAATTGACGGATTGGCGGCCATTTGAACTTAGTTTGAAAACTCGAAAATAGGCGCGATCTTTTTAATGGCCAACACTGTATTTACTTGTACATACCATACATAATTGTTGTTTGTAGTACCTAAGCGGTAATTTGTAAGCAGGGTTGTGAGGTGTGTTTTTTTCCGGTGTTTTTTTCCGTTTTTTTCCGGAAAAAAACCGGTTTTTTTCCTAAGGGTCGGAAAAAAACATAAATCGCGGAAAAAAACTCAAGCTAAAAATAGCTAATTTATGTCATTTTTCTAACCAAAAATGGACTTTTGCGATGTATAATAGGCCACACTGACTCAAAACTGTTAGAAAAACAACAGAAAAGACCAAATTTGGCATAATAAAACAAAAATGCAAACTGCTGTAAGAAAATTTGCATATAGGGTTTATTGATGAAGCCTGTCAGGGACTGTTTTATGCCTGTTTCGTGATTTATATCTATGTAACACGTGTATTTCTGGTCTGAAAAGACTGAAGAAGGCGCTAGAAAGCGTTAGGAATCATAAAACCAGTCTAGGATACTCAGAACTTGGGCTGGAGTTTTTTCCGCGATTTAGGAAAAAAACCGGAAAAAAACCGAAAAAAAACTGGAAAAAAACAGGCCGAGGTTTTTTTCGGAAAAATATACAACCCTGTTTGTAAGTATTCACATTAGTATTAATTACATAATTTTGTACTGGGTTTTTCCTTTAAGGCGCCCATGCTCGCATATTTATTTAAATTAGTTCTGTACTTTCTAATCTTCTGTCTAATTCTAATCTAAATAAGCGCCCGTGGAAAGTGCTGTAAGGACCGCATGTTCTCTGACTGAGCGCTACCTGTCTGTGATTTGATTCTTCTAGCTTAACTTTCAATAAAAACGTATTGTTAGTATCGTCTTTAGAACAAATCATGCTTTTCAAGCGAGTTGGAGACACTATTCAATTTTTAAATCTCTATAGCAATACTGGAAAAAGGAAAACTTTGGTCTGTTCGCTCAGTTCGCCAATTTGGCCCCCCCATCCGCCTGATGTCCATTCAACCATCCACCTGTCTGCTGAGTGACCATCTGCCCAACTGTCCGTCTGCCTGAACCAACTGTCCATCCGCCTTCTGCCCAACCGTCCATTATCAGTCCGTCTGCCGATTACTGTTTCCCAGTTAATTAATTTTCTAATTAACTTGCTATTAACTTGCTTGTAACTGTCAGGAATTTTATTTACTAGCTATTTACTTGCTAGACACTGCAATTTCAAATTTAATTTGTTATTAACTTGCTATTTGCTAGAAATTTGCTATCTATTTGCTATCAATTTGCTAGAATTTGCTGCAAATTTTTCGCTCAACCAAATGATGCCAGCTTTTTTCAAAAGATTTTCCGATTATAAGATGACCATAGTTATTATAAGATCATGAAAACCATGAAAACCTTTTGAAAAACATGATTCTCTCAACCCACACCATCATGGTTTTCAAAAGGGCGTCAAAAGTGACCCATTTGGGCTTTTCTTGTTTGTCTTGTAAGGGAAAACCCCAGTACCGTTTAAAATAAAAAATATACATTGTATCTCAGTTTCAACAAGCTGAACAAGCAACAGGAGAAAGAGAATCACCATGAACTCTACATAAGTTTATGCCTAACATGAACACGTTCACTTTCATTTCAGTTTTCTATTTGCCGAATCTACTGTCAGCCTAAAGACTGACTTTTGTCCATCCGTACTTGGCTATTAGCTCTACTTTAGCTACAGTATATGCGTAGCGTAACCAACCTTGGGTCCTTGACCAACCTGGCAGCACATCATGGTCCCAGGCCAAGCTGGGAGAGATAGTGATAATGTATGAATATGTCTGAAGCTAGTAAATTCCTAGTAAATTGCTAGCAAATTCCTAGCAAATTTCTCGCTCGCTCAATCTGAAATATACTAGCTATTTATTTGCTAGGCGGCGCTTTGCCAAAATTAACTTGCTAGGAATTTGCTATTTGCTAGCCGATTTCGCCCAAAAATAAATTAACTTGCTATTTGTTATTAACTTGCTGGGAAACAGTACTGCCGATCCGCCTATCTTGTGACCAACCGTCCGCTGACTGTCCATCTACTTTACAAACCACCAATCCACCGAACCATCCATCTGTCACATGTCACATGGGTGCATTAAGAGGCGTTCCAAAAAAAAATCGGGCAGGGGGCGGCGGATGGAATTTTCTGACCCCCCATTTTTATTCGCTGATCTGAACCACTAAAGGGTGGATATTGCAAAACTAGTGTTGTTACAATACCAAAATTTCTGTTTGACTATGACTATGACTACCGCCCGTTTGAGTACAATACCAGAGTAGTCAAATTTGACTATATTGTAGTCAAACCATTTGACTACTATAACCACTGGTTTGACTACTTTTGACTACTTTTTGAAACAGAGCCAAATCGATATTTTTAGCGATTTATAAACTTCAGTCACCTGAAATGACCGTGACTACATCCGTAAATCGTTTGCTTTGAAAGAAATTATATGAGTAGCCGCAAACATGAGCGCATGAGTGCATAATTGTTTCTTTCTGTTGAAATTTTCGATACAAAAGAAAAAGATGCTACACAAAAATAGCGACAAAATAGAACAAAACGCTTTTTGCATGTCAAACCAAGAGAATTGTTCAGTTCTCTCTCTTCTCATGTTCTACTTTGCGGCGAAAAACGTTTTTAGAAAGGTATTGTACTGTATTGTACAGTGTGTCACATTTTTTAACCCCCACGGAAAAGCTTGCATCAAGCAGAGCTTGATACACTGACACCTGTCATTACTTCACAATTTTTTGAAAAGATGTTGTCGTGTTCTAAAGTTCTTTTAAATGTGACAAGTTTGCCAAATATTTTGTTTCGAGCAGCAAAAAAGTGGTAAAATGCGTTTGAAAAGCCTGCCTCTTATAAAAAACGTAGTCATAGTCAAACGGTTTGACTACCTGGTTTTGTTTGACTACGTATTTATGGTACCGAAGGTAGTCAAACTTTGACTTTGACTACCTGTCCGTTTGACTGCGATATCACAAAAGTATTAACTATGCCTTTGACTTTGACTAGTAGTCATAACAACACTATGCAAAACCCAGTCGGTTCGGCTCGGGGCCCAACCATTCCGGAGAAATCGGCGCCCAAAGTTGAAAAACCATGCTTTTTCGCGTCCGCCGATTTTTGACCGACTCCCATCTTTGACCGGGCGGCGGCGGCGGCGGCATGTATGCACTCTCAAAATTATGAATGGATGACAACAACTTACCTTCAATTGAAGGTCCACAGACATCTTGAAGGATCTTATAGCAATATTCTAAGCATTTTCTGTTGACCACCTTTTTTGTATTGCAATTGAGGAAACAGAATGGAAGATTAATAACACCACATCTTACAGCGAATTCCGGACAGTAGCACAGGTCCGGGCATTTCGTGGGACAATTGTTCACTGCTACACAGAGCACACCAGCCAGCAACAAGTATTGCGCCAGTTTTGTCATCTTTGCTGTATTTTACAAACAAATAGGAACTCACGTAGGCTGTGGGCTTCAGTGTTGTGCCAGTTGAAGAATTTAGTTAGATCTTAGGTTATGTATACTGTACACATGTGTATGGGTCAATCACTGAAGGGGTTGAGGGGTTTGAATCAGCTCGAGGATTGAGCCCAAATGTGTATTTGACAAACTTTTACAAACTAAATTCAGAAAATTTTCGTTCGGCACAACACTGGTGGGGTGTACAGTCGTAAAGTATCTAGCGGTCACAGGATCGAATCTGATACAGCTATAGATGTTGACAGAGAGATGGTTGGTACGAAATGTAAATGGCAAATTGCTGAAACTTCTATTCACCTTGATCTTATGTGCAATCACACCGGAACACTGCTACAAAGTTGCAAAAACAGAAAAGGTCTGTGTAAATGTCTGTCTGCAGATAAAAAATCCCACTATGCTTGGGCCACTACTAAAGGCTGTACAGCGGGCTAAGTTAGGTTTCGCAGCCGAATTGCGAGGGAACCATTTCACTTA
The DNA here is from genome assembly GCA_030248155.1 of Sabatieria punctata. NCBI lineage: Eukaryota > Metazoa > Nematoda > Chromadorea > Araeolaimida > Comesomatidae > Sabatieria > Sabatieria punctata. The sequence continues at coordinate 22,317 of JASANB010004781.1, forward strand.
TGCATGACGCGCTGATTATCAGATTTAGATACAGTGACACTACCCCTCACTATTAGAACTGAGGGCATGTGTAATTCAGCACTGTGATGTTTTTTAGGCCACACTGCGGGCCCATCACGCACATCCATATCATCCTGCCCTTGCTTCGCTGCTTTAGCACTAGCCGGCACACATGCTCAGTGTCAGTCTGGTCGGGTCTCAGTGTAGCTGTCCCCGATGCATATGGGGCCGTCCATAAACTACGACGTTCAGAGAGGGGGGTGGGGGTACCCCGAAAAACGTCGCAGAACGTCGGAGGGGTGGTGGGGGGGGGTTGAGGCAAAACGTTGACGTATTTTTTGGTAAGGTTTTACGATTGCAGAATAAGCAAGAATGCAGAGAAAGTCAAACGGTTTTGACACATTTTTGTAGTTGTACAACATATGTTAGCGTTATTTGTACAGGGTGTGCAAAAACACTACCCAGCAGATTTTTTACTGTAGCAACCGCAAATCTCAACCGATTTGAATAAATCTTTTTTGAATGAAAGACAAATAACATATCGATTGGTAGAGTTTTCGTTAAGATGCTCTGTCTGCTTGGTTCTCGAGATATTTGCCCTCAAATTTGAAACACTGATTTTGGCAATGAACAAGAGTGATTAAAACAACCCAGCAGATTATTTACTGTGGCAACCGCAAATCTCAACCGATTTGAATGACTCTTTTTTAACTGAAAGTTAAATAAATTCTTGAAAGATTGATGAAACTGACTGGTAAATACGTATGTGCACAGGCATAAATTTTTCTATTATTCATTTGTGATTATGCAGTCAGAAAGGCAGCTTCAGATTTTGAACGAAAATTCGAAAATTTTATTTCGGGGGGGGGGGGGGTCCTCCCAAACGTCGTAGTTTTTATGGGGGGTGATGATGAAAGCGTCGTTAAACGTCGGAGGGGGGGGGGTGGGGTGCAAAATTTTGAATTTTTGAACGTCGTAGTTTATGGACGGCCCCTATGTCCCAACACATGTGTGGTTGCTATTGTAGCTTTAGGTGTTTAGGCAGATCCAGTCGGTTCCCATTTTCCTACTCGCTGTGACCAGCTTTCGGTGGCCTTGATCGGGCTTTGTGCCGACCAACAACTCTTTGCGCAAAGAAACTTGCCGCGCAGAGAGGATGAACGCACGACATCGCGCGCAGTGGCTATGCGGCCTAAACCACTATGACTATACCAACTGTGCCGGCTAGGCAGTAGGTTCGGGATGAACGAACCTTAGGATGAAGTTAGACTTACTTTTATATTCAATCTTAGTCTTACATAAGTCAATATTATGGTAGGTTTCTAATGTTAATAGGGGGTAGTGTCCTTCAATTGCCGAATGTGTTCTCAGAAAATCTGTAAATTGCTACCATAGTATCTCATGTTTTCGTGTTGAAACACCCCAAGACTGTGTCAAGTACAGTCTCTAGAAACAAACGGATCTAAAAAAATCGAAAAGTTTTGCAAAAAAGCCGAAACCAAGTAAATTTTGAATGGCCTCCGATCCGATCCGATATCTTGGGGGCTTGTACGGCCCTATGATCATACCAACTTGTCCATTTCATGTCCCGATTTGAATGGCCTATAGTGCTACTCCGGTTTGGAATCTTAACAAACTAGCCAGGCAAGCTGTAAACACAAAAATAAACTTTGATTCGAGATTAGTATGCAGGGATAGGGATTTATCCAAATTATTCTTTATACTGTGTACTATTTTATACAGAATGTAAACAAGTACAACACAACAATGAGAAAAGTAAAAATATGCAAAAGCAAAAAGAGCAGAATAAATAAATAAATAAATTTGCGAGCCCTGCTGATAGAGATACATATGGTCAAATAGCAGAAACAAATATTATGTAATGACCTAGTACAAATATATAACAATGCACATCTCTGCTTGTGCACCACAAATTGCTGAATTAACCACCACGGACGTTCCTAACCTCCTTTCAAGAGTTATTCATTTGTACTCTCAATGGACCGACATGTTGTGACGAAGGCTTTAAACTACTCTCTAACTGGCTCACAGAGAGGAGAGCCAATACAAAGTACTGTTATTTTACTATAGTATAGTAAAACAAAAATTAGTAATACTAGTGGTATTTTACTACAAAAGTAAATTTATGAGCCAATAGTAAAGTAAAAATAAAATAAAATTACCAATCGGGGTCAATAGTAAAATAGAAATTTTAAGGATACATTGAAAAACAATCACTATTAGTGTTGGTTTATAATGTGTCCTGTTGGGTTTTACCGATAAAAGTAGTTCAGTTAAGTTCAGTTCACTACCGTTGTCAAGTAAATTAGTTTAGTAATTTACTTACTTTTTACTTTACTTCCACCGACACAAAATAATTTACTTACTTTTTTTTAAATTTACTTTGACCGATTTATCAACAATTTAATCTGATTTAAAATTACTTTCAACTTCTAGTTAAATTCTAATTTACTTTTCTATGCAAAAAATTGCCGAAAATACCACAAAATCACAAAATGTCTTAGTATGGATTTCTAGTAAACCGGTGGCACTATGAATCTAAATCTAATGCACAAACTGACCGAATTCTGTCTTTGATTTTTTTGGCGTTTTTTAGACTTTGGCAGCCAATAACTCAAAACTGTATATGGTTACCTAGCAAGATAATGACAGATTCGAAATCTACGCGCAATTTTAGGTCTGATAGTCATATTCTTGTTGCTAAAAGCTGGGATCTAAGCAGTCAAAAGTTTGATCGAAAATAGCCTGCCAGTACCGCTCCATTTTTTGGCGTTTTTTAGACTTTGGCAGCCAATAACTAAAAACTGTATATGGTTACCTAGCAAGATAATGACAGATTCGAAATCTACGCGCAATTTTACGTCTGATAGTCATATTCTTGTTGCTGAAATCTGGGACCTAAGCAGTCAAAAGTTTGGTCAAAAATAGCCTGCCATAACCGCTCAATTTTCAGTTGTTCATTTTGGAATTGAGTACCTAATTTTCATTTTTCAGTTGTGCATGAGAATGAAAGCTGTCTTGCATTGAAAACCTGCAAACCAGTAATGAGCAATCGATGTTCTACTCCTGTCATATTTTTGTTTTCTGAAAACTGGGACTCAAGCAATCAAACACTTGGTTGAATGTGGTCTAGTGATTGAATTTAGGTAAGTGCTGTGCGCTATGTCCCTGTAAATATCTGCCCTAAAAACAGCACTATGATCTATATCAAGATCATTCTGATGTGCTGATGGGACAATGGACATATTCGTGACAAATAAACCTATAATTTTTACAGACATAAGATGGTCTAAGGTAACATCACAATGATGCATTGTGGCGGTTACTCATTTCAAGTAGCAAATGAATTGTTCTGCTCAATTTACACTTCTTCAAATGATGGAATTCAGTGTTCACCCAGCAATGTTTGCCCACACAATGTTTGTCTCAATTTTCTGGTTCTGCCAAAATTTCTTTTCAATCACTTTGCCATTGCCGATTCCTGGCATTTTCCATTTCCATTTTTAATTTTTAATGGAAAATGCCAGGAATCGGCAATGGCAAAGTGATTGAAAAGAAATTTTGGCAGAACCAGAAAATTGAGACAAACATTGTGTGGGCAAACATTGCTGGGTGAACACTGAATTCCATCATTTGAAGAAGTGTCAATTGAGCAGAACAATTCATTTGCTACTTACTTGAAATGAGCAACCGCCACAATGCATCATTGTGATGTTATCTTAGACCATCTTTATGTCTGCAAAAATTATAGGTTTATTTGTCACGAATATGTCCATTGTCCAATCAGCACATCAGAATGATCTTGATATGGAACATAGTGCTGTCTTTAGGGCAGATATTTACAGGGACATAGCGCACAGCACTTACCTAAATTCAATCACTAGACCACATTCAACCAAGTGTTTGACTGCTTGAGTCCCAGTTTTCAGAAAACAAAAATAGGACAGGAGTAGAACATCGATTGCTCATTGCTGGTTTGCAGGTTTTCAATGCAAGACAGCTTTCATTCTCATGCACAATTGAAAAATGAAAATTAGGTACTCAATTCCAAAATGAAGAACTGAAAATTGAGCGGTAATGGCAGGCTATATTTGACCAAACTTTTGACTGCTTAGGTCCCAGCTTTCAGCAATAAGAATATGACTATCAGACGCAAAATTGCATGTAGATTTCGAATCTGTCATTATCTTGCTAGGTAACGATATACAATTTTGAGTTATTGCCTGCCAAAGTCTAAAAAACGCCAAAAAATGGAGCGGTACTGGCAGGCTATTTTCGATCAAACTTTTGACTGCTTAGATCCCAGCTTTCAGCAACAAGACTATGACGATCAGACGTAAAATTGCACGTAGATTTCGAATCTGTCATTATCTTGCTAGGTAACCATATATAGATTTGAGCTATTGACTGCCAAAATCTAAAAAACGCCAAAAAAATCAAAGACAGAATTCGGTCAGTTTGTGCATACTGGCTGATAGACAGTCCAATTACCTCTTTAATGAGCCATACCACATCAAAATCGGTCCACCAGAGAAGGAGTTATGCCGTCTTGAAGTTGGGACCTCAAGGGCAAAAATGGTCAAAATCGCAGTTTTTGAAGGGCCGTAATTTTGGTTGTAGGGCAGCTAGAAAAGATCGGACAGTGAATACGTCAATGACGATTTGTGGTCTACAATGCCTGAAAGTTTCAGCTCTCTAGGCCGATTTTGAAAAATCAGCTGTACAAGGCTCTTCCTGGCAAGGTTCGACTTTTTCGTGGACTGCCTCTTAAGATTTCAGAGAAATTTGTGTTGAATGATCTGCTGCATTGCAGCTGGGTTTCCATTCTCAACAGTGAGAGCATATGTACATTCTGTGGTTAAATAGACAGACAGAAAAGGCACAGAATCACACAAAAGTTACATGCGAGAGCCAAGACTACCACAGATCGAATAGTCAATGAAGCAAATTACAAGTAAATTGAACTAAATTTTTCAGGCTTTTCGATCTAATTTAAGAGCCAGTTTAAGTTACTCGCGACCCATGCCTGAACTAAAATGGACAACTTTGAGGCGAGGTTCTCCGATTTGGCTCAAATTTTGCATGCAGACATATATTGATGTAAGAAACATTACCTGTAATTTTCTGCTTCCGGGAGGCCCCGGTTCCGGAATTAGAAAAATCAGAAAATTTCGGTTTTTCGGCAATAACTCGCTTACTTTTCGTCGTAGCGAGTTGGGAATGGCATTTTTAAAATTCCCGCGTCTCGCCCGATCAGGCTAAGTGATTCAAAATTATTTTTTCGAAAAAATTTATTTTCTGTTCTACTGGAGGGCTGATTCCAGGAAACCTAGAGTCCTTACAGGTCTAGAGATGTCCTAAAAATGTAGCGCTATCTTTTCTCTACAACATATAAAAAAATGAGCAAAATCGCTTTGGACCCCAAATTGAGAAAATTGAGCTTGAAAGTTGAAAATCAAGGTCCCGGACCGAAAAATACGATATGCGCTGCATAGTTTGGGCAGCTGTATCTCCGGCACGATTAGACCGATTGAAGCCAGGTTCCCGGCAATACAGCCGCCTTTTTGTGCTCTTTTCAACGGTTCTTATCTATGCTTAATACATAACGTTTTTGGCGGGAAATTTAAATTTTACTATTTTTCTTGATGACAACATTGATTGTGTGTGGTCTCTGAAATTGTATGTGAATGTTTATGTTTCTTAAAGACTGCATATGTGATTGTATCTAACTATATGGTATTAACTGGTACTCTATTTGCCATAAAAACACACTCAAGTCATTTCCCACTCCTGTGACCTGTTGGCAAATGATTGTCAGGGATTGTTGGCCCTAAATAGCAGACAGAATGCTGTCATAATAGCATTCCGAGGTGGTACACTAACCAAAAAAGCCGTTTTCCAACTACACCAACACTCATTGGTGGAAAAGTCAATAAAGTAGTGTGGGATGCCCTGCATCCGATCTGGCAACCACTGAAGCAAATTGTTTATGAAGTTTCCATTCAGTTTCCGCTGCATAGCAATATATTGACTGGGCATTAATGGGGTGGTGCACTGGCTATGCTTTCTAGTGTTGACTTAGCGCATTCTATACCAACACTGAAGGAAAAAAATGAGCTGTATACATATGGTCAGCCAAGGCTTGAAAATTTCAAATTTGCTCAAAATCTATTTAACCAAATTTTTGAAGATCATAACTGCACTAGAAGTCGCAAGTTACAGAGGCAACAAAGGTATTATACTTAGCTTTTATGTTCTACATTTGAGAATTGATCACTTACACTGCCGATAAACAATTCAAACTAGAACTATCAACATTCTATAAAATTGATAACTGAGCCCTAACCCATTTCCAGTGCCAATGGTGATCGATGTGTAAGAAGCGTTAGTGTAAATGGAAATGTAAGTTTCAGCAGACCATCAATATTATTTTGGCCGAAATGTGCCAGATTTTTGCTGGGGAAAGATAAGAAACAATTTTACAACAAACACAAGTTGTGTCAATTGTCTTCATTGGTCTTTGTGTGGCACAAGGAACTGCATCTGGATCATTCAGAACCAGGAGTGTCGTTCGCTAGAAGCTGTCACTGAAGCTGTTCTAGAGAAATCAATAAAAAGCATAACCAGTTGCCCAATGGAGACATACAGTATTTACAACCAGATCAGAAAAAGTACAAGAGTAAAACATACAGTGCCATTTAACGAATAAAAACCTGAAACCTGGGGTTTTTCAGAGACACATCTACGCTACCAGTATTGAGTGCACAACACAAGGAGGCTGCACAACTACAAGTAAGAATTGGGGACTTTCTCCATGCTGGTGGAAAGTTCCCAGCATTTACGATCGAACTGCTGTTCAATCCATTAAATGCGCCCGACCAAGTAACAGTATACCACATCAGCTTGACACATGGATGCGGTATTGGTCGGTTATGTGTCCCATTAATCGGCCGGCCGGGGTCGGCTCGCGGCCGCCGGTCAGCGAGAGGCGGCTATTCTTAATTGACTTTGCGTTGGCCGCTTGCACGCGCGCACATTGGCGGTATGACATGGCATCAAAGGTAAACGTCAAAGGCAAGGTGACATTAATAAAGAATCCTCTGCTTATTGCAGCTAATTGCCTAATCGTTTTTTTTCGGGGCAGGTCGTTTCGGATTCTTGCAGCAAGATCGTTTTCGGTGAACCGCTTTAAAGGGCAGGAACTTTCAGATGTTGTCAGTTGAACAGCTAAGTCATCTCTTGAACGCTGACTCTGTTGTTTCGGCCGAGATACTTAGAACCACTAAACTGTACCTGCTGTTTCAGCCAAGGTGTTGTTCAGCATGGTCAGGCCCACCCAACAAATGATGAACCCGACGTGGTCGACTTTGTCCTCAATGTGGCCGATAAGAGTTCCATTCTCAGGTACGCAATGGACCTCGGCTTGCTGCCAAAACCGATGCAACAGCAAGGAGCGGGCGAAAAAAGGAAAGGACAAGCAGTCAAGTATGCGGTGGTCGGAGAATGCTGGAAGCCAAACTGTGCGGGAGAGGTTGTCATTCAACCCAAGCGGCTTCGAAGTCGGACAGTGTCCCACAGCTACCGCTGCCGCAGGTGCGACTCAAGGCACAGTACGAAAAATGGTACCGGAGTTTTCCACTTAGTATCCCAGGGGATATAACACGGAAAATCACGTTTCTGAGTGAAAGCATTGCCGCCAGTTAATATCCCAGGGATATTAACTGGACAAAGCCATGGGATATTAACTGGAAACAGCATGAGATTTTAACCGGAACAATGTTTTATCATAGATACAGTGTGCATTGTGAAGAAAATTATTACAAATCTGACATAAACATTGCCGCCAAGTAATATCCCATGGGATATAAAGCGGAAGAAGGGTCCATGTAATATCCCAGTGGGATATTAAGTGGGGTGGGATAGTAAGTGGAAATCTCCGGTACTCTGCAACAATTACAGCAGCCAACGGTGTCCTTTATTATGGTAGAGGTCATACATGGGCCGAAAAAATCCGGAGGGGGGTAGGGGGTCTGGAGACCTCGGGGGGGGGGGGGGGGTCCCCCTCCGAAAAAAGGCCAAAAAACGCCTATTTTGCCTTAAATAAGCGAAAATTTCCTCCCTCCGGGGGGTATGGCCGGCCGAGGGGGAGGGGTATACCCCTCTTACCCCCCGCCCATGTATGGTAGAGGTCCTGGGTCATATGTTCTCAGCCAATGTTCGCGTGTGCAAGCGGCCCACGCAAAGTCAATTAAGAATAGCCGCCTCTCGCTGACCGCAAAGTCAATTAAGAATAGCCGCCTCTCGCTGACCGGCGGCCGCGAGCCGGCCGGCCGATTAACGGGACACATAACCGACCAATACCCATGGATGCCAAGAAATCGTGTATCGGTTTTTGCACAGATGCTGCCTGCGTTCAAAGAAGTAAATACTCTGTACCTTTTCAAAAAACACAAAACAATGTAAGCATGAATTTCAGGTACATGGACTCCGAATTTTCCCTATAGCAGGTAAAGGAACAGATGCTGTTTACATAGAGGAAATCGAACTTCTACCAGCAAATCTAAATAATACAATCACATTTCACATTCATGAATGGTTTGGATTTTGGAGCACAAACCCAGAAATCTGCATACGTGAATGGCATGGCATAGGACCTAAGAAGCAAGGTTTCTACAGTACATTCTGGGTAAGGAAGCAGCTCAACTCATTTCCAAAATCTTCAGAAAATCTGTTTTTGATCAGTTTTCTGACAAGTGCTATTCCACAAAGTGGAACTAATCTAGTGGGGCAGAAACTGTACATCAGTTTACGAGGTGTAGCAGGCAGAACAAACGCTGTGCAGCTGCCCAGCAATCCCATCCGCACAGGCATAAACATCACTTATGCACTTTGGGCAAAAGATGTTGGTGAAGTTGCTTCAGTTCAAGTCTTTGTTGATGGTCAGAATGTTCGTTATCCACACAGTGTGTATGATACCTGATAAGTCGTTTTGATCATAACTAAAACACAATCAGCATTACTTGAAGCCAGACATGGGTAAGGAGCGGCTGATGGCGGTTGACCCCCATCAGGAATTTTTTGCAAGAATTTTGTATGGAAAATTATGATAAAAAATATGTCTAGAATAGGTGTAAATGAGCTCAGAATAGCTTATTTTAACCTATTTTAACGAAAAACAGGCCAAAACCATGATTTTATGTTATGCAAAAATCGGACTTTTTGGCTTACCGTCCCCTCAGGCGCTCCTGCCCCCGTCAGGAATTAAAAATTCCACCCCACCATGAGCCGAAATGCTAGCCCATGTGTGCTTGAAGCCTAGAACACAAATTTCTTATTTAGGGTTGTTTCACGCGTTTCTGTTGGTGTACTGCCTGTGCGCAGATTTTATACACTCAACATACCAACACAGCAGCAAAGTCTGAATCAAAGCCATTTCTTCCACACATGGCGTTTTCAGCAATGATGATATGAATGTAACCTACCTGGTCTGGTATATTGTTGAATATGTTTTTATGGCAAATAGAGTACCAGTTAATACCATATAGTTAGATACAATCACAGATGCAGTCTTTAAGAAACATAAACATTTACATACAATTTCAGAGACCACACACAATCAATGTTGTCATCAAGAAAAATAGTAAAATTTAAATTTCCCGCCAAAAACGTTATGTATTAAGCATAGATAAGAACCGTTGAAAAGAGCACAAAAAGGCGGCTGTATTGCCGGGAACCTGGCTTCAATCGGTCTAATGGTGCCGGAGATACAGCTGCCCAAACTATGCAGCGCATATCGTATTTTTCGTTCCGGGACCTTGATTTTCAACTTTCAAGCTCAATTTTCTCAATTTGGGGTCCAAAGCGATTTTGCTCATTTTTTTATATGTTGTAGAGAAAAGATAGCGCTACATTTTTAGGACATCTCTAGACCTGTAAGGACTCTAGGTTTCCTGGAATCAGCCCTCCAGTGGAACAGAAAATAAATTTTTTCGAAAAAATAATTTTGAATCACTTAGCCTGATCGGGCGAGACGCGGGAATTTTAAAAATGCCATTCCCAACTCGCTACGACGAAAAGTAAGCGAGTTATTGCCGAAAAACCGAAATTTTCTGATTTTTCTAATTCCGGAACCGGGGCCTCCCGGAAGCAGAAAATTACAGGTAATGTTTCTTACATCAATATATGTCTGCATGCAAAATTTTAGCCAAATCGGAGAACCTCGCCTCAAAGTTGTCCGCCACGGGTCGCCAGTAACTTAAACTGGCTCTTAATATACTATTTACTTGCTTCGCCGTTTTCTTCAGAGATTTAATTTTATTTTAATTTACTTGCCACTTAATTTACTCTTCGAAAGTAAATTATTTTCGAATTTAATGTAATTTTAATTTTAATTTACTTGACAACGGTATTCAGTACTACTATTTTACTAGTTTTAGTTGAATTTCAGAAGAAATCTTGATCAATATTGCACTAAAAGATGTGTGGGTGCACTTCCGTGACTCAAATTCTACACAGTTGTCTCTAAAGTTCTGGAAAACCATGTATCATGATCAAATTCAGCAACTAGTTGGCACCAACATCAGTCTGTTATTAGATCTTGGCATAATTGATAGAAAATTGCACCTTACAAGTAGTAAAATCATAGTAAAATAGTAGTAAAATGAGTAAAATTACTAGTAAGACAAAAATTAGTAAAATCGGAGCTGCTTGGTAGTAAAGCAAAAATTAAACTTAAATTGAAGAGCTGAATTTGTAGTAAATTTAGTAAATAGTAAAATAAAAATCCACTCATAAAATAACAGTAATACAAAGTCAGGGTTGATCCAGCTTCAGACAACTTATACAGCATACACTACACATCAAACATAGCTGGGTCATTGTTAGTTGTTTGTTAATTTATTCATCTGTTTGTTCATTCGATCATTCATTCGTTTGTTCATTCGTTCATTTGTTTGTTTGTTTGTTTGTTTGTTCATTCGTTTGTTCATTTGTTCATTCACGTGTCTGTTGGTTTGCTCATTTGTTTGTTTGTTCGTTCATTTGTTTGTTTGTTTGTTTGTTCGTTAGTTAGTTTGTTTGTTCGTTTGTTTGTTTGCTTGTTTGCTTGTTTTGTTTCTTTGCTTGTTCGTTCGTTCGTTCGTTCGTTCGTTCGTTCATTCGTTTGTTCGTGTGTTATATCATTCGTTTGTTTGTTCATTGATTCATTGATTTGTTCATTTGTTGATTCGTTTGTTCATTGATTCATTCATTTGTTCATTCATTCATTCATTTGTTTGTTCATTCATTTGTTCGTTTGTTCATTCATTCATTTGTTCATTCTTTTGTTTGCTTGTTCATTCGTTTCTTTATTCATTCGTTCATTTGTTCATTGACTTGTTGGTTCGTTCATTCATCGCTTCTCTCTTTCTTTATATGTGTGTAGCGAAACGTCTCTTTTACAAAATTTCCGTTAAGTCTGTCATTTCAACCACTAGTTATGCACTTCCGTGTGTCCGCTGTAACGGTAGTTAGAAAGTGATGACAGAGCTGCATAAATGGTGATTGTGTGCATGTTGTGTTTAAAATTTCAGCGGAATTGATTAACGAACACAAAAGTTCCAGCAATGCAAAGCTGATGATAGATACATGGCACACTGTAGCGTTCAGTTTGCATCAGTGGCAAAGTTGCGGGGTTTGCTGCTGCGCGCTTTCAACGGTATCACCTGCACTGCAGGTTTGGTGTCGGCTTTGCAACAGACAACCTTGACAAGATGCTTGCGGACAGCAGTGCTGGTCAGCAGAAGCAAGTAAGGGTTACACCAAGAAATCACATCCAACAGAACAGAGTAAAGCACAATCAGCCAAACGTAGTTGTCAAAGTTATCGGCGAAGCTCATGGCATAAGTGTAGTAACTCCACACAGACAACAGAACTACCAAGACAAAACCGAAGAGGGCTAACTTTATGTCTGAGTTCTTCTTCTTGTTCTGGTTGGTTCTCAAGACGGGACCCACTTGTTTGAGATGGCTGCGCACCTTCCAGAAAATGGCCCCATAACTGAGCAGACAAACCAAACTCAGCGACATCAGGCAGGGAGTGCTGGCGCCAAAGTATACTTCCTCAAATTTACTCTCAGCTACAGTATATAATACAGTCAGGCACTTAACGCCGTTTATGGTACCGACACCATATAAGGTGCCGGTACCATACATGGTGCCACCACAGTCGCCGAACGTGGGGGCACCATATATGGTACCGGTACTTTTTATGGTGTCGGTACCATAAACGGCGTTAAGTGCCTGACTGTAATAGCTCGGAGACGTTTGCAGGTTTTTTATAACAACCATACCCTTGGGAATTTTTCAACACCTATACTACAGGAATCTATCGAAAGTGTGGCAATTTTCGGAAGTTTTCCTGAACATCAAGTGACAACTGTAGACGCGACTACAAATCACACAAATACGGCCCTACAAGGGTTGCCTTGCCAAGAATTTCGTTCTGGGCAGGTACCGTCCCAGACTACTGTTGATTGGGCACCGAACCCATACCGAAACATGGGTATTTTTGGGAATACCTACCCAATAAATACTGAAAGAAATGTGGATATAACCCGTCCATCTAGTCTGTATTATCATTGTTTTGTTTGTTTGAACCGGTAAACTTCCTTCAATACCTACCGATTCCAGGCATTTTTATAATTACCAATACCCGGTATACCGATTATTTTGGTAATACCCAGGTATTTGGGCATCGGTATTTTTTATCCAGTTAAGTGCAATTTTTTGGAAAATTGCCTGTGATCACAATGTTTTCTTAGTAATTTTGAATTTTCGGGCACCCAGAAGCTATTCACGATATCCTTCAAAATATCGAAATTGAAGGGTTTTTAGTGATTTGTACCAAAGTTGCTTTTAGATAGCTATAGTGTAGTTTTTTAATTTCACTTCACTTCACTCCACATGTAGGGATGGGCACGAAAATTAATTTTCGTACTAGTACGAAAATTAAATCGAGGATTTTTAAATTACGTATCGAATACGAATACGAAAATTAAAGAAATGTTGAAACGAAAATTAAACGAACACGAAAATTTAACACAGCTAATGCGAAAATTAATTTTCGTTACGAATTTTAATTTACGTTTCACGTATAGCTAGCAATAAATCAGCTGAATTATTAGCAATTTAACGGATTCTGAACATACTAAAGCATTTTCACTGTAACAATGCAATGTCCACAGCATTTTTGGGGCTGCTGAACAAATATTATAAAACATTTTTAACTTAGTTTAACTATACTTGGTGTTCATCTTGGTGCAAGTACTGGCACTGTTTAGTACAATCGTACATACACTTTTTTGAGTCAAAATTTTACAGACACAACGCTTGACTGTCCACTTAGGGACAATCTCCTGGCTCAAAGCGCATACTACTATACATAGGTACCTGCAATGAACGTGTGTGCAATATAAGTATGCATGCAAAAGCATTGCGTTACAATGATCAAAACACGCTAGCGTTAGCGAGAAATCGAGCTCTACAGAATTTGTGCATTCAGAGCTGATATTTAAGGCTTATTTTAATGCTGAAAGGCCTAAACTAGGTCCCTACTTGCAGTCTATAACCGACCGTGAAAATACGAAAATTAATTTTTCTGGAACAAAATGAACTCGTATTGTCGTAACGAAAATTAATTTTCGTACTCGTACGAATAGGAATTAGGCATTTTGATTTTCGTATCGACTAACGAATACGAAAATTAAAATGGGTAAATATTGATTTAACGAATACGAAATTCAAATGGATTTAATTTTCGTGCCCATCCCTATCCACATGGCTAATCAAGTCTGATGTAGTAAAATTATTCTTGGTAGTACCTACGTACATATTGATGTAGTGAAGTTTCAATCAACAAAAGTCGCCAAAATAGCCCCACGTTGGCACTGCTCGCCAGGTCTCTATACTGTTACTGGCAGGACATAAAGCTACGTACTGTTGATTGGGTATACCGAACCCATACCGAAAAACGGGTACTTTTTGGAATACCTACCCAATAAATACCTACCGATTCCAGGAATTTTCATAAATACCCATACCGGGTATACCGATCATTTTGGGAATACCCAGGTATTTGGGAATCGGTACTTTTTGCCGAACTTAGTGCAATTTTTATCAAACATTCCCTATGACCACAATATATTCTTTGTAATTTCTCATTTTTTGGGCATGCAGAAACACATTCCATTACGACATTTTACAAAATATCGAATTTGAAGACTTTTTAGTCCTCTGGCCCTACTCCCTGTCCAAACCTTGCTTTGTCATCCGAAAGCGTTGCTCTCGTTTTGGCTTATACTTACACTTCGCCTTAATAATCAAGTCTCTATGTACTTGATCTACAGTACATTCACAGTCATCAAAAATAGCCCCGCTTTTTGTCACTGCTCGTTAGATCTCTATACTGTACATTAGCAGGCCTTAAAACTACAGTACGATGGCAAGAATTTCTCCAGCCAAAATTATTTATTGAAACGATTTTCACTCCAGTAAAAGTAAAAAAATTATTTCAAAAAATTCCTGGAAACTGTAAATCCCCAAATAAATACAGAATAAATACCAGTATACCGGTATTTTTCGAATACCTACCAATACCGAACCGATTCCTGAAAATGCCATACACAAACAACAGTATCCCAGACAGCAATCACCGATTAAGATTTTACGCTTGTGCGTAGTTTTAGGCTCCGGGTTAAAATCAGGATTAATTTATGATAAAACAAAAAGGCAAACTGCTGTAAGAAAATTTTCATATATCGTTTATTGATGGAGCCTGTCAAGCACAGTTGCATGCCTGTTTCGTGATTTATATCTATGTAACACGTGTGTATTTCTGGTCTGAAAAGACTGAGGAAGGCGCTAGAAAGCGTTAGGAATAATAAAACCAGGCTAGGATACCAAGAACTTGAGCTGGAGTTTCTCTGCGATTTCGGAAAAAAACTGAAAAAAAAACAGGCCGAGGTTTTTTCCGGAAAAATATCCATCCCTGATCCCAACTATAGTACGGTTGTGCTCACCTAAATCGGTGATTTCGAAAGCGGTACATACAGTACACAGAAGACAAATGACTATGCATTTACCTGCCAGTCGAAATTGAGCCATCGAATAGTGAACGGTCCTGTGTCATTTGGATGAATGCCCAAGCCTGAATAGTCAAACTCCAGGAACAGCAACGGTAGAGCTATGACAGCTGCTACGAGAAACTGTACGGCGATGTAGATACGCGTTCGCTCGGGACTCCACCACTACAAATTTAGAGTTCTCTGTAGGGTGGCTTTAGTTCTTGCCCTAAGCAGGCAAAGACAGTTCGAATTTAGCCTGTATGCCTATGCAAAGTACCTAACGCCAAAAAGACAGATTTTCTGCACTGAATAGACCAACAGCTCCTCACCAGAGCGTCTCTGTGTGGAAAAACAATGGCAGACAATCGGTTGAAGGTCATCAGCGGAATGCCGAGGTGAACCAGGCTACTGAGACGAAGATTGTCGCCAGTTTGGTGGGGGCGAGTCGCAGTAGCTCTCTGGTGTAGAGCCAGTCCAACATAGCAAAACCCAGTTGTTCACTAGGGTGAGCATGTCGAAGAAACCGAGAGAGCGACATAGAGTGAAGAAGGGGGCATCGAACGGTTCTTTCTTGCGGTACTTTGTGATCGTAAACAGAAACAGAGCATAGAATGGCACCGAAACTAACCAACAAAGAAACAAAACCATTTCCACGGTTGATGTCATCTCGATATACTGAACAACTAGAATGTTGCTTTGATAATAGACTTGATAATGGAAGCACTGCCCTAGGAGATCGATCCAAAATCAGCTGTCTTGTGTGGGCACAACAGAGCAAAGGAATAAACTAATTCGGTTAATGCCTTTTCTCTCACATCAATGCCACTGTTTTCCTCTTAGAATTGCACCAGAATTCACCGCACAAAAGAGTGATAGCGGTCACATTCAATAGTAGTCGGTCAGGCCGAAAGTCTTCTCTGTAAACAGTGATTAGCCAAAATGGCATGTTTCCGCACGTTTCATTGGCAAGTGTCCAAAACTTGCTGTAATTTCATATACTTGTTGTGAAAATTGTAGCGTTCTAAAACGTTCAGAATTGCTCCTTAATTACGCGAGACAAGGCTAGCTAACAAGCGACTGAACTTTATCAAACGGTAAAGCAAAATGTGGACGGAAAATGGAAACCTGTTAATTGTATAATTCTGTCAAAATTCGCTATTTGTAATAGATATTTCTGGAAAGAAACATACGGAATTCAATGTTTAATGGATTTCCAGCGCTAATCATTCGAAATAGTAGTTTGTAGTCAATTTGTAGTCAGCCAAAATAATATGTAGCCTTAGTTAATTCGTTGTCTTGATGACGTCATAATCGCCGAAAGATGTTAGTTTGTAGTACTATGAATTAGGTCTACTCCTGACGTCATCAATCTTTCTCCTCCAGCCACGCCACGTGCTTTGTGGGGCGGCTTTCAGTGCAACGGCTGATCGGTTCCCATTTACCTACGTGTTGTCAGTCACCAGCCTCGGTGGTCTGGGTGGGGGCTTTGTGCCGACGACCAACTATTGGCAGCAAGAAACTTACCCCCACCGAGTGGATGAACGCACGAGAAAGCGCACAGTGGCTTTCCTGCCTAAACCACTACACCAACTGTGCCTGCCATTCAGAAGCCAATTCCATTGCAGGCGCTTCAGAGCCTCCTGCCAGACAAATGACCGGTTTGTGCTCAACTGAAATGGAAACTCACAATAAATTACTTGTGGCTACTTCCGTTTTCTCCCTGTCATGCTTTGTAGTTTGCTCCAGGGAGTAGTCTATCATTGTTTGGGATGGTACACTGTTTACCATCATCCCGCCAAGTGGTCTTGTTTTCCGACTTGGTCAGCTAAATTTAGTCAACCTTCATCAGGAAGTTTAATTGGACCGGTCGCCCTGAGGCCTCATTTGAAATTGAGTTTATTAACGTCACTAGTTCTCGCAGTTCCCTGAGCAAACGACTTAACGAAGTGATTGACAACTGTGCGAATTTTGACTATGCGTATTACCTTTTATTGCGATGCCACGATGCGTTATTGACCACCTACGTTACGTATTAACATGCATTTCGCGAGAAAGTCAGCTTACGCCATAGCCCATAGGCATAAGCCATAGGCAAGTAGAGTCATCTCCTCACGCTATTCGACAAGTGGCACATAAGGATTGGCAACGTAAATTAAAATCGGTAATTTCTGTTTTACCAGATTTTAATTTCCGTTTAAATATGATATAATTTTCGTGATGAAAATGTGTTATGGCAGCGTCGGCCGGGCAGCGCAAATGCAAAGTAAACCGGGGTGTAAAATTGTGCGTGATGATGGCCGGGCAAATGTGTGATGTTCGCTTTGCTTTGCGTGAAGAAAAGTTGTTGCCTGCACCAATTGGTGCACGGTCCGCTGTAAGGGATATATTAGCATTACCATTAAAGGTGTTAAATGTCTGACTGTAATCACAAATAATAAATCTTTATCAGATCTAAACGAAACCATCAGGGCTTTGCAAAACAAAGCACGAAAATAGCACAAGCAACTAGATAATCAACAGAAAAATACTGAAGCATGTACAATTGGCCACCTTTAACCCTAAACCTAGGCAACACATCTACATGTCTAATAGCATACTCAGTCCACCAGAGCATCGGTTTGTCAGGTCCCATCTCGTGCTCAGACTCCATCATCAATTTGAACTTGTTTGTCCTCCTGAAATACTCCTCATTTCCCAGCATCTCACCCAATTCCTGAGCTAGAGTGTCAGCAGTGATGTCTCTCTTAAAGATTCTTCTTCCAATTCCTCTGTCACTCACTCGAGCAATATTGCTGTGTTGATCAAATCCCATCGGCATTCCCAGAATCGGAACTCCATGACGGACAGCCTCCATTATGGTCTGAAGTCCTCCGTGAGTGATCAGAAGCTTAGTTTTCGAGTCGGCTAGTAGATTGGTCTGATTGAACCAGCCAGTGTATTGCAGATTTGGCACCGAACTCTTTGGTAGGGGCTTTTCTGTAGTTCTCCAGACGAATCGATACTCAGGAAACCTGGCGAACGCTTCTTTCAGGGATTCCTTGATCCCAGGGTCCATCAGTTCTTGTCTACCCAGAGTTGTCAGCGAAAATATCACCGTACCCCTGGTTTGGTTTGAATAGGCTGTTAATTCATCGATTATGGGTTGGTTGACCCTATCAACGTGACCTATGTTGACCTCTGTGTTGGTCACTGGATGGGCAAAGTCCAGCATGCCATGCATCAAGTACAGTAACATCACTGGTTTGTGCTCAACGTCTGTCCATGGGTGTTTTGCGGTCAACAGGTTGTGCGCTTTGAACCACTCAATAGTAATGTGCCAGTACGAAGAAGTTGACAAGAAGAAATGGTCAAAGATAGTGACAGCTCTCTCAAAAAAGTTCATCACATATGATTTTCCATCTATCAAACTGGGCACATAGGACATAGGAACTGGGGTTGAGGTTGCACGTTGGGTGAAATAGAACGGCCCCGAAAGACACAGACTAACATAGGGAATGTTGAGATTATTGAGAATAACCCAAGCACAGGGTAGGTAATTGGATCGAGTATTCCCAGCGTAAATTTCTCCCTTTTCAACTGGTCCACCAACTTTTGATTCTTCTGCATTTCATAACAAGCCTTCAGTGTCAACTCAACTCCATTGGCCATAAAATCAATATAATCAGAGTAAACATCTTTGGTCTTCCAAATTATACTGTCGATCGGGTATCTAGCACCCAATCGTGTCTGCTGCTAATGTAATCGATAGCCCGGGTCCCATTAGGGGGCCAATCTTGGCAGTAGTACCGGCCGCCACCCAGCGCAGATGTGAGACATTGTACCCTTGCGGTACTAGACCATCGACCAACTTGTAGAAAAGTCGCACATGACTCAAGACCCAAGGGTGGTAGCAGCACTAATATCTTGGAAGGGGTTGAGAAAGTGACCGAAGAGATTAGAGGGCGAGAAAAAGGTACCATCGTAACAGTGAGGTCATAGCGAGGAATAAAAAAGACGGACACGTGTTGTATTCTATACGGCCAGTTAATACAAAGGACGGGAGGCGGTGGTGACCTGGGTTGTTGGGACCTGCGCGTCTCGCACAACTCTACAATCTGGGTTAACAAAACTAGTTTCCTACTACTGACTGTTATGTTTTGATGAGAGTGTCGTCTAGAATTTAACCTGGATCCTAGTGACGTAGCATTATGGATTTAAATTTCAATTCAATTGCAATTGAAATTGGAGACTCCTCAGTTTTTAATTTCAATTCATTAGAATTAAGACGTGCAATTTCTGAGAGGATTTTGGGTGCCTCCCCAAAATCGGGCCAGGCTCACCTCCTCGATTGGCCACGATTTTTATATAAGTGTGAGTCTGTGACGAAAAACAAGAACCCTGTGCGATGAGCTCCTGGATTCTCTAGAGTTGGCTAGGCCCCCTCCAAAGCCACGTAGGGATGGCCGGGGCCGAAAAAGGAAAAGTACCCAACTTCGAAAGCACGATTTTGGTTAGCCACTTACTGCTCGTAGGATGAAAGTGGGCACACGAAACGAGATGCGGTAAGACCTCGGAGATTCCGAAAATAGTATCTAAAGCGTACAACAATGTGCTCCGTACTGGAGTTATAGGCTAAAAACGCGGTTGAACACCAATTTTGCGTCATACCGACAAACACATTTGACCAAATCGTCATACATTAGCATCCTAGGCGAGGTCCATTTTTTATATATAATATAGCCTAGTAAATTCCCTACATGCGTGCAAAATGTAGCGGAAATCTACTCATACCGTTAGGTCTAAATTCGCCGTTAAAAACAAAATCGAAAAATTTTTTGTGCCGAATTGTATAAAAAATTGTTGCACAACGAAAACTTACGGAGTAGATTGAAAAAATCTCACATTTATTTTTCTAAAATTTCACTGGGAGCCTCTTTTTCATCAGAAATTTGTTAATGTGACTGAGTATTATATGGTACAGGGTGTCCCAAAAAATGACAACATTTCTTTTTGCTGCCATTTTCGCAATTTTTGACCAAATCGTCTGAAATTTGAAACATAAGTGACATAATAGCGGGAATTTTTTGTGATAAATTTTGTTGAATCAGGATTGAACCAGTGCTGAGAAATTCATCAATATATGAAATCGAGAAATTTCCAATAATTGTAGAAACTGCATCAATAGCGGTAACTTTTCTTTTTGCTGTATCTTCTTTAATTTTTATCGGAATTGGATGAAATTTTGAAGATATGCGCAGAATAACGGGTTGATTTGTAGATCAGAAGTTGGCGCATGAACGCAGCCCAGCTCTTTACATAAAAAATCCCAATCACAATACAACCACAACATTGATTTTCGCGCCCCTTCGCTGTAATACTGACGCTCCTGTAAGCGTAATTCAGTCTGTCACCCCAAACATGCTAAGAAATGTTTATGATGCTTATGGGGGAAACGGTTGCAGCAGTGTATTGACTCAAACGGAGGTCATTTGGATGGTGTTCTTATTCCTTAGTTCTCAGAGTTTGCACGTTCTTCATTTTGCTGCAGTTAAAACGCTGCTTTCCTATAGT
>JASANB010004782.1:0-10340 GCA_030248155.1 Sabatieria punctata
GACAAAGTGCACTGCTGCCCGAACGGTTTTATATGTGATGATAAGATCCATGGGTGTAGAAGAGCAGGTATATCTAAAGTAAAATTAGTTTTGCGAGATAATATAGCTTTTTTAGGAGAGAGAAGGGGAATGAAGAAGCTGAGTTCATACCTGAAATAGCTTGTTAGAAGATGGTTAAGTGTCTATGTTTATTGGCTTCCTGTCATGCTTACTGCATGTATGATTCTGATTGGCACTTGTTCTATAAATCCAAAAGATATTGGCACAATTACAAATAGTGCTATAGTTTGAACATTACATTGCTTTCTTTTTGTTTGTGTTTGTCATAGCAGAAACCACTTCAATTGAAACTTCAAAAGCAGCATGTGACTTAGGTACAATTATCTTATGACAGGGTTGTATATTTTTCCGAAAAAACCTCGGCCTGTTTTTTTCCAGTTTTTTTTCGGTTTTTTTCCTAAATCGCGGAAAAAAACTCCAGCTCAAGTTCTAAGTATCCTAGTCTGGTTTCATGATTCCTAACGCTTTCTAGCGCCTTCCTGAGTCTTTTCAGAACAGAAATACACGTCTTACATAGATATAAATCACGAAACAGGCATGAAGCAGTCCCTGACAGGCTCAATCAATACACTCCATATGCAAATTTTCTTACAGCAGTTTGCACTTTTGTTTTAGATTGCCAAATTTGGTCTTTTCGTTTGTTTTTCTAACAGTTTTGGGATAGTTTGGCCTATTATACATCGCAAAACTCCATTTTTTAACTGAAAAATGACATAAATTAGCTATTTTTAGCTTGAGTTTTTTTCCGCGATTTATGTTTTTTTCCGACCCTTAGGAAAAAAAACCGGTTTTCCGGAAAAAAACGGAAAAAACACCGAAAAAACACACCTCACAACCCCTCTTATGACCCGCTGACGTGTTTGAAAGTAAACGCTTGCCCTAATCTAATAATTTAGAGACACGTGTACGTATACATGGCGTGTCAAGAAACAACGTAGCAGCTTTTTTTACTGTGAATGAATCTTTTTTGAATAACAGAGAAATTAATTCTCGACAGTTTGGTTAATTAAGATATTCTGCTTTGTTCCTGAGATTTGTCCTCAAAGTAAAATCAGAGATTTTGGTAACAGGAGCGATTTTTTATTATTCCGTTGCACTTCATAACAAAGCAGATTCCTACCGCTAAGGGCTAATGTCAGAGGCTTTACTGGTGATACACAGCCTCGGTTAGTTCATCAGTAAAGTCTGATTAGCCCCATCAGTAGCTATCTGCTTATTATGAAGTACAACGGAATTGCTCTTGTGCACTGTCAAAGTCTGTTTTGAATTTGAGCATAACTATCTCAGGAACTAAGCAGAGTATCTTGAAAAAATTATCACCATTTTTTAAAGAATATTTCTATCTTTCATTTAAAAAAGGATCATTCGAATCGGTTGCTACAGCAAAACGTCTGCTGGGTTGTTTTAATTTGTTTGTTCATTACAAAATCAGGTTTCAAATTTGTTGGAAATTATCTCAGGAACCAAGCAGGGTTGTATATTTTTCCGAAAAAAACCTCGGCCTGTTTTTTTCCAGTTTTTTTCCTGTTTTTTTCCGGTTTTTTTCCTAAATCGCGGAAAAAAACTCCAGCCCAATTTCTGAGTATCCTAGACTGGTTTTGTGATTCCTAACGCTTTCTAGCGCCTTCTTCACTCTTTTCAGACCAGAAATACACGTGTTACATAGATATAAATCACGAAACAGGCATGAAACAGTGCCTGACAGGTTCCATAAATAACGCTATATGCAAATTTTCTTACAGCAGTTTGCATTTTTGTTTTTTCATGCCAAATTTGGTCTTTTTTGTTGTTTTTCTAACAGTTTTGAGTCAGTATGGCCTATTATACATAGCAAAAGTCCATTTTTTAAACGAAAAATGACGTAAATTAGCTATTTTTAGCTTGAGTTTTTTTCCGCGATTTATGTTTTTTTCCGACCCTTAGGAAAAAAACCGGTTTTTTTCCGAAAAAAAAACAGTTTTTTTCCGGTGTTTTTTTCCCACCTCACATCCCTGGAACCAAGCAGAGCATTTTAATAAAAATTCCACCAATCTGTCAATAATTGATTTGTCTTTCATTCAAAAAAGATTCATTGAAATCGGTTGACATTTGAGGTTGCATCAGTAAAAAATCTGCTGGTTTGTTGCTTGGCACCTCCTGCAGCTTGCAGATTCTTTTAGTTCCCACTTCATTAAGTTAATTCAGTTGCAATTACAACTAATTAATATTAGGTCTTTAAACATAACTCAGTAACAATGGCAATATTGGTGACTAATAAAAAATTTTGACCGATTTTCCGGATTTTCAGCAGAATTTCAAAAAAGTGAAAAATATTGTTTTTTTAAATTTCAGACAATTTATTTAACTGACACCAGTGCTAAAGCACCTATTTCATTTAGAAGACTTGTAAGGTATTTTTAATTTCAATCCTTTCCTGTGTGGTGGGTGGGTGTACTTTTAAAGCCGATCCGTTGCAAAATATCATGAATAAAATTAGAATAAATTACATTATTTAAGCATCATACCCTGCTTTACTGCTCTTTTAGTAGTCACCAAAGGCTAAAAAGTGGTGTCTGGTTAGACAAACTGAATAATGACAAAGTTGTTGGCTTCGTTCTGCTTTTTCAGTAAGAAAAGTGATCCGTTTTGAGTCATCGACTGAAGCAACCATACATGTAACAGGTCATTCGCCGATGCGGGGAGGGGGTGTTGGGGGGTCTGGCGCCGGCCGGGGGGTCTGAGCCAAAATTTTGGGAGGGGGGTAGGTCACTAAAAAATACTGTTATTTTAATATATTAATATTAAAATGAAACTATTATTAATAGTGCCATTTTAATAGTATTAAATCTATATTAATATTAAAATAGAGGGACTACTATTATATTAAATTAAATTAAAAATACAAAGAGGGGCTGAATATTAAAATTTATTTTTAATAGCATTTTAATAGTATTTTAATAGTTTGACCTTGTTTGACAATGAAGGGGTTACATAAAATACTAGAATTTAAATCAGAATTTTACCTCAGAAAATGATAAAAATTGAAGGTGTCTCACAGCCCTCTGAATCTCGAATCTTGGAAACTGTGGAACTTTTCTCAGTAATAGGCATGAATGACAAAAGGACCTTAATCTACTCAATAACCTATGTAACAGTCTTTTCCTGTCAAAATGTCTCTATAACTATGCATCAATATTTTCTTTCAAATTTTAATGCCTAGTTCTGTTCGAATGCAATTTCGAATATCTTAACAGGTCATCTGCGGAAGGGGGACGGGGTTGATGGTCTGACGCCGGCCGGGGGTCTGAGCCCAAATTTTGGGAGGGGGGTTGGGCACTAAAAAACGCTCAAAAATCGTAAAAAATCGCCATTTTTCGTCAAGAACCGCTAATTTGGGCTGAAATACAACTAAAAAGTGCTGTTTTACAGGCGATTTTGGCAATTTTTGTGTTTGAAATTGCAGAAAATCGCAAAAATTTGCTCAAAAAATTACTTGCCAGAAAAATCGGAATGGGGTCGGAAAAGTCGTCTCGAGGGAGGGGTCCCCATCCGGGGGGGTCTGGCCTAACTCGAGTGGGGGGCCCCAGACTCCTCTGTTACATGTATGCTTAAAACCATGTTCAGACAAAGTCATTTTAAAAAGAATAGTAATGAATTTACAGAGAAAAATGCTTCTAAGTTGGATCTCTGATTAAATTTTCAACTTACACTAGCAATTTCAAGCCAACGATGTTGTTTCACCAATTCGCTAAATTGTGTCCAAAACTTTTTAAGTTCATTTTAGAATCTACTATTAAAATGCTATTAAAATACTATTAAAATTGTTATTTAATAGTATTAATATTAAATCTAAATTAAAACTAACAGGGGACTATTATATTAATATTAAATTAAAATTAAAATCGGCCAGTTCTATTATATTAATATTAAATTAAAATAAAATTTCACTATTAAAATAACAGTACTAAAAAACGCTCAAAATTGAAAAAATCGCTAATTTGGGCTGAAATACAGCTAAAAAGTGCTGTTTTGCAGGCGATTTTGGCAATTTTTGTGTCTGAAATTCTAAAAAATTGCAAAAATTTGCTCAAAAATTTACTTGCCAGAAAAATCGAAAGGGGGGTCGGCGAAATCGTCTCGGGGGGGGGGGGGTCCACATCCGGGGGGTCTGGCCTAAGTCGGGTGAGGGCAGACCCCCCAGACCCCCCTGTTACATGTATGGAAGCAACCACACATACATAAACTGACAATGTCATAGGTTGGGTAGATGGATGGATTGTCCGTCGTCACCGCTGCGTTAGGCCACACTATGGGCCCATCCCACACACCCATATCATCCTGCCCTTCTTTCACTGCCTTCGCTACTATCCTAAACACATGCTTTGTGTCAGTCTGGGCGGGTCTCAGTGGTAGCTGTCCCCGTTCCCATATGTCCCAATACATGTGTGGTTGCAATTGTAGCTTTAGGTGCAACGGCAGATCCAGTTGGTTCCAATTTTACCTACTCGCTGTCACCAGCTTTCGGTGGCCTGGGTTGGGCTTTGTGCCGACCACCAACTCTTTGCGGCAAAAAACTTGCCGCGCCCAGAGGATCAACGCACGACGTCGCGCACAGTGACTGTGCGGCCTAAACCACTACACCTACTGTTACTGTTGATTGGGTATACTGAACTACTGTTGTTTAATACCGGATTTTTCAAATGCGTATGCGTATGCGTATGCGTATACGCATTCCAATTACAAATGCGTATGAGTTTGCGTATACGCATTGCAAAAACTAATGCGTATTTTGCGTATTGCGTATGCGTAATGCGTAATCTCAGAAACATTCAGAAATTTCATTGAACAGCTTTTTTAGCTATACAGTATGCTGTTTAGGTATCCAACTTTATAATCCAGGTTTTTGAGACATACTTGAGGCTTGATGATAAATTTCTGCCCTCAAGAAAATTGCACTATTGTATGTACAGTACGGATGTTTTCAACAGGCAAGAGATATGCGGTTTCCTGCAAACAATTTAGTCGAATGTTCAATTCCAGAAGAAGTCCAGTGGCATTCAAACTAGAGTGCGAACAATACCTGAAAAACCCAATACCCCAACCACCCAATACAAATACATGCGACCCACAATACCCCAATACCCAATACTTGCATAGCTGAGCCAAAAATTGCATTTCAGTGAACAGGTAGATTCCACTGGTGCAAGCACGATCTTCTGCACTGGGATTAAAATATTGAAGAGACCTGGTTGGGCTGCTGCCCAACCAGGGCGAGAATTTTTTTAAAAAATAGCCTTGTAGAAAGCGTTTAAAAGCCATTCTGAGTGTAAAATTAGCAGAAATTAACAGTTTTAATACTCAATAATGTGTAGTTCAATCCCGTTTCTTGTTTTCAACGAAATATTTTCCTAACTTGGCTGGCCGGAAAGGCTGTACCACCCCATAGCCCTTGGTACATAAATGTACGGTACTGGTACATTCTGCATCGTTAGAAATGGCACGATTTTTATGTTAGATAAGAACATAGCGGAAATTAGCGGGACACTAAGAAATTCTACTAACTTTTAGTTGATTAAGGCAAAAACAGCTTCCTAAACCTAATTATGGAACAATCTTTTCGATTTTTGTAGATTAATTTTTAAGCATACATGTAACAGGGGGTCTGGGGGGGTCTGCCCCCCACCCGAAATAGGCCAGACCCCCTGGAGGGGACCCCCCCCCCCCCCCCCCCGAGACGATTTCACCGACCCCCACCCTCCGATTTTTTCTGGCAAGTAAATTTTCGAGCAAATTTTTGCAATTTTTTACAATTTCACGCACAAAAATTGCCAAAATCGCCTGCAAAACAGCACTTTTTAGCTGTATTTCAGCCCAAATTAGCGATTTTTGGCAATTTTTAGCCGAAAAATTGCGATTTTTTCGATTTTTGAGCGTTTTTTAGTGCCCACCCCCTCCCCCAAAATTTTGGCACAGACCCCCCGGCCGGCGCCAGACCCCCCCAACCCCCCTCCCCCATCGGCGGATGATGACCTGTTACATGTATGTTTTTAAGGTCAACATTTTTTCGATTTTGACAGGTCCCAATCAGTATTGGGTATTAGGGGACAAAAACCCCAATACCCAATACTAGTTTACACTCTAATTCAAACAATAAGCGCACAGTGGAAGCGCCATACATGTAACAGGGGGGGTCTGGGGGTGCCCCCCCGACTTAGGCCAGACCCCCCGGATGGGGACCCCCCCCCCCCCCCCCCCCCGAGACGATTTCACCGACCCCCTCCGATTTTTCTGGCAAGTAAATTTTTCGAGCAAATTTTTGCAAATTTTTCCAATTTCAGACACCAACATTGCCAAAATCGCCGGCAAAACAGCACTAGTAAGCTGTATTACAGCCCAAATGAGCGATTTTTGGCGATTTTTAGGCCAAAAATTACGATTTTTTCGATTTTTGAGCGTTTTTTAGTGCCCAACCCCTCCCCGAAATTTTGGCTCAGACCCCCCGGCCGGCGCCAGACCCCCCAACCCCCTCCCCCCATCGGCGGATGACCTGTTACATGTATGGGAAGCGCAAACAGATACCCTGAGCATAACAACACGAATGATGTCAGGCAAAACCCTAGGAACTGTAAATTCAATGATTTGTTACACGTTTCCTTCCTCTTAAAACCTTAGCGTCTTTTAAGATTCATTTTGCGAGAAAAGTCAGCTTTGGTGCCGAAGAGGGGGCAAGCAGGGCCATCTCACGGATCTGGTTGATACTTATATCTATTAAAATAGAGCACAGTCGAAGACCAACGGTGCATGCCCGGCCACCAGCAACCCCCTAGAACCGGAGCTACACCCCCTCAAAGTTGGGTCGGCAGCAATTTTCGGGCTCATTTTAATAGCTCTGACACCCTCCATTGACGATCACCCTTCATTCGTTTCTTAAGCTAGGATCTCGACTCGCATATGGTTTTGTAGCTGGTCCAATGGCCTTTCATTTTCTGGTACTCCGGTTTCCAGATCTTAGCTGGTTACCGAGATATTCGCCGAAAACTGCGAAATTTCCACAAAATGCCACTCCGTTTTTTTTCGAAAAATCTTTATAACTTTTTGTGCAAAGGCCCTGCCAAGCTAATGTTTTAACAAAAGTTAGGATTGAGTTGGCCAATCAAAATGAGCGCCCCAAAGTGTGCGGTTAGGGGGGAGGGGGGTGTTTTGGCCTCTCAAAGGTGTTCGAAAAAAATTTTTTTCTGCAAAGCTTAGTTGTTAGCATACTGTTATATGCAGTTTTGTGTGCTGAGTTCGAAAATGCATTCAGTTTAGCTAGATTCGCTCTGGATCGGGAGAAATTGGCGTCCAAAGTTGAGACCAACCCTTTTTCTTGACTGGCACTACTCGCTAGCATGACCATTAACCGCGGTGCAATGCAGTTTTTCTTACGTAGTTTTTGCTGCTGATTCCGAAAATAACTTTATTTTTGCTCTACGTTGCCTACTTTTGAAGATATCGGCATTTTTATGATTTGGGAACAAAACGGCTGCACTTGCTATAACATGCTCGTTTGAAAGGTGACTCAATTCAGTCGCATCTAGGGTACAGAGCCATAAAAATTTATATCACCTAATGCAGTTTTTGCGGCTGATTACGAAAATGACATCTGTTTTTCAATCTGACTGCTCCTGAGCTACTTATGTAACTTTTATGCCCTGGTACTCAGACAATAAGTTATCTGTCAAATCTGGACATAATATGGTATCTATCTGGTGCAGTTTTCTCCGCTGATTCAGAATATTATCATATTTTTGCGCTACGGCCACTCTGTCGCAAGTTATGGACCTCCAAAGTTTCATTAAGAAACATGCCGTGAGAAGCTGTAATCCTAAAATAAATGTTCAGCATTCATGCATTTCTGAAATCAACCTTTTGTCAGTCAATAGTGTACCCGACCTATTTTGACCCGCTGAGTTCAAAAATGGCGTTTGTTTTAATCTATAGTTACTCGTTTTGGAGATATATGAATATTAATGCAAATTTTGTTTGATCAGTAATATCTCAAAATTGAACAGCAGTAGAGAAAAACAAACGCCATATTTGAACTCAGCGAGTCAAAGGTAGGTCTTAGCACATTTGACTGACAAGAAGTTCAATTCAGAAATGCATGAATACTTTTGACATCCATTTTAGGGCTACGAGCTTTTGGCGGCATATTTCTTAATGAAACTTTGGTGGTCCATAACTTGCGGCAAATGGCCGTATGCGCCAAAATATGACAATATTCTCCATCAGCTCGAAAGCTGCACCAGACGGTACCGTAATATGACGGATTTGACAGATAACTGTACAGTCTCTGTACCAGACGCACAAAATCTCCATAAGCAACTCAGAAATTTGCAGTCAGATTGAAAAACAAATGTCATTTTCGTAGTCAGCAGCAAAAACTGCATTAGACAGATATAAATTTTTATGGCTCTGTATACGAGATAGGAGCTGAAATTGAGCCACCTCGAAACTTGAAGCATGTTACATCTACCGCAGCCGTTTTTCTTTTTTCATAAAAATGCCGATATTGGAAACGTAGAGCAGAAATAAAGTTATTTTCCGGAATCATCTGGTAAAACTACGTGGAAAACTGCCGTGCACCGCGATTAACTAGTCTTGCTTGTAGTAGTGCCAGTCAGGAAGGGTTGGTCTCAACTTTGGACGCCAATTCTCCGATCCAGA
This sequence comes from Sabatieria punctata, assembly GCA_030248155.1. Classification (NCBI taxonomy): domain Eukaryota; kingdom Metazoa; phylum Nematoda; class Chromadorea; order Araeolaimida; family Comesomatidae; genus Sabatieria; species Sabatieria punctata. Next base: position 8,746 of record JASANB010004782.1, read on the forward strand.
GCGAATGTTGATAAACTGAGTCGCATTTTCGAACTCGGCAACACGACATATGTACAGTATGCTAACAACTAAACTTTGCAGAAAAATTTTTTTCAAATTTTTTGAAGGCCAAAAATTTTCCCCTGGCCGCACTTTTTGGGGCGCTCATTTGTTTGGCCATTCATACCTAACTTTTGTTAAAGCCAATAACTTGGCAGAACACTGCACAAAAAGTTATGAAGATTTTTCGAAAAAAAACGGTGTGAGCATTTTGTGGAAATTTCAGCGAATATCTCGATAACCAGCTGCGTTTTTTTCACCGATTTTCAGAAAATGAGGGAGAAACGAGACTACAAAGCCATATGCGAGTCGAGATCTAGCTCAAAAACGAATGAAGAAAGACAAAGTGCATGGAAGGTGTCAGAGCCTAAGAAAATGAGCCCGGAAATTCCTGCCAACAACAAGGTTGTAATGTTTTTTTTTTTTTTTTTTTATTTTTATTTTTTTTTTTTTTTTTTTTGCTTCGACTTTGATATGTTTTAATGGATATAAGTATATCAGCCAGATCTTTGGGATGGTGTTCTTACCCCTAAACCTTCGGCACCAAAGCTGACTTTCTCGTAAAATACATCTTAAATATTAGCAAACACGAAGCTTAGTTAAAGCTTCAAAATTACCTCCAGAAAATTCTGGTACCCTCACTTCACACTAAAATATGAAGAATGACCACTTGGTAACAACTTGAACTAATTTTTTGCAAGACATTCGAAAAAGGCAGCTATTTTCAGACCCAATACGCATTACGCAAAAACACGCAAACTTTTGTAGAATGCGTAATAATATTGCGTAATGAAATTCAAATGCGTATGCGTATGCGTATACGCATTCTGAGAATGCAATGCGTACTGCGTAATGATATGCGTAATGCGTATACGCATGCAACAGTATACTGAACCCATACCGAAAAATGGGTATTTTTGGGAATACCTACCCAATAAATACCTACCAATTCCAGGTATTTTAATAAATACCCATAACCGGTATACCGATTGTTTTGGGAATACTTTATTTTGGGAATATTTTGGGATTGGTATTTGGGAATCGGTATTTTTTAGCAGCAGTGCAATTCTTATCGAAAATCCCCTATGATTGCAACGTTTTCTTTGTAGATTTTGCATTTTTGGGGGGCGTGCAGAAACACATTCTATTACGATATCCTTCCAAATATCGAATTTCAAAAATTTTTAGTCTCTGACCTTACTCCCTGTCCCAAACTTGCTTTGTCATTAGAAAGCGTTGGTCTAGTTTCGGCTTAACTTCACACTGCTCCTTAATAATCAAGTTTCTACAGTACATGTACAGTACATTCACAATCAACAAATTAGCCGCGCATTTTGTCACTGCTCGTTAGATCTCCATACTGGCAGGGCCTAAAACTGCAATTCAATGGAAGCATTTCTCTTAGCCAAAATTATGTATAGAAACAATTTAGCTCCAGTAAAACTAAAAAAATAATTTAGAAATATTCTTAAAAACTGTAAACCCACAATTTTTTTATGAATTTTTAGCCTCCTGACCTTGAAAATGACTAAATCCATTACCTAGCAATACGTAAC
>JASANB010004783.1:0-31001 GCA_030248155.1 Sabatieria punctata
CAGGGTGTGCCAAAAAAAAACAACCCAGCAGATGTTTCGCTGTAGCAACCGCAAATCTCAACGGATTTCAATGAATCCTTTTTTAAATGAAAGATAAATAAATTCTTGAAAGATTGATGTAACGTTTATTAATTTACTCTGCTTAGTTCCTGAGATATTCACTCTCAAAATCAAAACTGTGATTTTGGCAGTGAACAAGAGGGAATTTTTCTTTTTCCGCTGCACTTTGTAATAAAATGGATCCCTGCTACTGCTGAGGGCTATTGGAGGCTTTACTGGTGACACATAAACTCGGTTCACTTCAACAGTAAAGTGTCATTAGCCCCCAGCAGTAGGAATCTGCTATATTATGAAGTGCAACGGAATCGCTCTTGTTCTTTGCCAAAATCTGTTTCGACTTTGAGGGCAAATAGCTCAAGAACTAAGCAGTGAATCTCAATAAAAATTGCACCAATCTTTGAAGAATTTATCAATCTTTCATTCAAAAAAGGATTCATTCAAATCGGTTAAGATTCATGGTTGCAAAAGTAAAAAATCTGCTGGGTTGTGTTTATCACTCTTGTTCACTGCCAAAATCTCTGTTTTGACTTTGAGGGCAAATATCTCAGGAACTAAGCAGGCTATCTTAATAAACGTTACATCAAGCTTTCAAGAATTTATTTATCTTTCATTTAAAAAAGGATTCGTTCAAATCGGTTGAGATTTGCGGTTGCTACAGCAAAAAATCTGCTGGGTTGTTTTTTTTTGGCACACCCTGTACAAACAAACTACCTAACTTGTTCTTCTTTTCTTCTTTTTTTAAATTTCCTCGGGGGAGAGCGTCGGGAGCGTTGAATGTTTCAGCTGAAGGGTAAACTCACGCGCAACTGCGGTAGAGATGGGTAAATGAAGGCGGTTTCAACTTCGTGTCCATGTGTATACCGTGGTCCATGTCACAGTCAGTGGGCCGGTTGCATGAAACTCTCGCAAGTTGCGATATCGCAAGTGGCCGCGACTCGAGTCTCGTAAGTTGCGAGAGCGCAGGAGTGCGTTGCACGAAACTCTTTTCACTCTCGTAAAGTTGCGAGAGCAGTTGCGAGATCGCAAGCTGTTGCGAGACCATGTAAAATTGTGATTCTGACCATTTCTTGCAATATTTGCTACCTCTTACCGTCAGAATTTGACGTTTTGGTGTAAAGATGAACACTACACGCACCAGAGCTGATACATGTAGACGAAAACAAATATGATTTTAATTAATTTATTTCATTCGCGGAGCAAGAAAAGTAAAATGACTAAAGGCGTCCACAAAACAGATTCTGGTTAAAAAAGCGTGAAGCAGAGTTTACTGAAAAATTCATTTAACAGATTGCACCAGTATTACTAAACTTATGCTAAAGTATACATTGTAGTTAGGAAATTTTAGATGGGGTTTCAAGGTAAAAGCTACGGTAACGCTGAGCTGTTATAAATGTGCAATTCTTAGTTGCTACACATCTTCGGCTTTATAGTTTCTTTCCCGCAGCACGTTTATACAATAATATAGTACGTACGGTATGTAGCGAACTAATATCGGCTTACTAAAGTTAGTAATGTGCACCGGCACTGGGTCATTGCAGATTTTCGGCGGGCCGGTGGGACAGCATTTTCAGCCGCCGTCCTTGGGCGGACCGGGCATACTGTATACCCCATCAGTGATGATGCCTGCCGACCAGGCGGAGAATATGTGCTCATGCACATCTCTACCTACAGCTCAAACGGTCATCAATTGCTGAATTTCACCGTACGTACAGTAGTAAGTAGTGCTTTTCAATCCCAAAAAGTTTTCATATCTCTGACAAAGCTATTTTCCGCGTTAGTTTCAAATTCTGCCTTGTCTTTGTTCTTAATGAAAAATCAGTGCCAAAAGTTCAGTCAGTAATCTCTTGATTGTTTCACTTTAGCTGTAGAAAAGCAGTTAAGTCCGTTTAGAGTCTTTTGATTACAAATAATTGTTGCAAAAATGCGTTGATGCCGTCCTCAGCTTTCTACTAGGCTTGGGCACGTTTAAAGTGCAACAAAATGCGAACTGGAGCTCTTTAAAGCCTTTAGATTCCGTTAACAGTGCGCTCTCGTAAACTTTGTGGACCGCCTCTTGCTCTCGCAGGATTTGCGATGATCGCAGCGATTTGCGAGAGCGCCAATTTTTCATGCAACGGTCAAAACTTGCGATGGCCAACTTGCGAGACACTTGCGAGAGCAGCGGCCAGTTACGAGACTCGCAACCACTTGCGAGAGTTTCATGCAACCGGCCCAGTGTCAGTCAGTTGAGGTTTCACCGAGTCTATATATGTAAGCATAATGAGAAAGAAAACAATATTTTAGAGGACCTTGTCAAAATTTATAACAATTTTATGGCTTAGGTTAGAGGTCCCTCTACTAATATTATTAATTAGGCCTACTACTTCCTTGTGACGAACGTTGTGGACTAAATGATGATTATTAACTGAAATAAGTGTAATAATATTCGCGCGTAAATAATATCCTTCAACTGAAATTACCCACCGCATGGCGTGTGTCTACTAGGCCTACCTATTTCAGCCAGGCACTTTACGCCGTTTATGGTACTGGCACCATATGGTACCGGTACCTAGGCTAGTAGCACCATATATGGTAGCGGCACCAAATATGATGATACCCCACGTTCGGGGACTGTGGTGGTACCATATATTGTACCCCAACCCCTGACCATGGGCGCCGGTACCATATATGGTACCATCACAGTGGCCGAACGTGGAGGTAGCATATGGTGCCGGTACCACAGTTGTTAAAAAATTGTTTTTGAAGGCCAAAAATTTTTGCTTTTTTTAAAAATTAAAGAAGCTTTTTTTGAAAGTCGTATTCGTCTTAAATGGGTCCAGCGTGCTAGTACAGGTACTTACAACAAATTTTCCACTTTTGCACCTCAAGTCAGTTAAGAAACCTGTTCGAAAACGACAATACAAGTCTAAACTAACAGGGTTCGTGCGGAACCTGGAAAGTCAGGGAGTCATGGAAAAGTCAGGGAAAAGTCAGGGAATTTGGTGTCTGGTCAGGGAAAAATTTGATAGCAGCAGAAACATTTCATCGCCAAATGGTGCTGTCAGACTAAACACAACACTTTTGAAGGTCGATCTTCAGACTTTATATACTGCTTTATATATATATAAACCGGAAATTTACCCTCTGAATACCGTTTAAATGCATGTTTCAAAGCCTATTTTTCAAAATTTTCCCACATTGGTTGCAGTTTTCTCACCCTAGTTAGTCAGGGAATTTTGACTTTGGTCATGGAAAAGTCAGGGAAAGGTCAGGGAATTTTGCTATCGAAAAGCTGCACGAACCCTGACTAAACACTGCCTGTAACTTCATAATTTCACCGAAAATTGTCTTTAGAGGCACTTCTAGGTGAACCCTATGGAAGGATTTCTTAAGCAGTCGCTGTTTTGTTTGTATGTTTGTAATTTTCCGCCACAGGCATCTGCGATTAGCAGTCGATTATGTGCCAAAAAGTACATTATGAGAGTATGGTAGAGTACCGAGGGCATGGGTAAGAGACCAGTGGGGTCGGAAAGGGGGGAGAGAATGAAGCGGTCTGGGCAAGTAGAGGTAGAGGAGGCAAGCCAGAGCCACGAATCAGAAGAGTGGGTTAAACTGGGGCATCCAGGAGGATAGTGAAATCAGAGTGTTGAGTGAAGTTGGCGGGGGTGTGTTCTGCGTGGTTGGGACCCAGAGTAGCCCAGTGGGGGTGATGTGCGTTGAAGTCTCCTCCAATGAGGACGTTGGGCATGTAGAAACAAGGGGTCGAAGTGGTTGTGGTAGGGAGGGTTGTAGATGTTGACCAGGTGTAAGGAGAGGTTGTGGAGATACACTTTGACAATGAGATATTCAGTGAGATCCTCTCCAGAGGCATCAAAGGAAGAGAGCTCTGCAGAGTGTATGGTCTTGATCAAGGTGACCACCACCATCGAATTTGGAAAGACGAGGAGCATGGAAGGCCTGGTAGCCTGGGAAGGCGGTCAGAAGGCAGGCGGACTTCTTGCAGCAGGGCAATATCAACTGACCAGTCATGGAGACGATGTTGGAGTTCAGCAACTCGGCAGGAGCAATTCCATGTGATAATGGTAAGTAAGAGAGACATCTCAGGTTAGAAGTAAGAAGATGAGGGGGAAAAGGTCAGATAGGGAAGAAGTAAAGAGATGAATCTAAAATGGTGGAGGGTACTCTAGCGCACACAATCACAATGCAATGTTGAAAATGTCGAGGTGCAAGATCCTTGCGGGGATAGAGACGTTCAGAAGGAACTGCACACCACAGACCTTGTAATGAGGGAAAGTCAACCGTGGATTTCTAGGAGGATAGAGGAAGAGTGTTTATGAGTATAGTAATGGTTAGACGGAAGAAAGTGAGTTGATTGTTTAGACGAAAGGGGGCTGGGCATTTGCAGTAAAGCAGCTTTGCAAGTGTGCAATGCAAGCCTGCGTTACTTCCACCTCCGTGACGGGGACGCTCCCAGCTGAGGAGGCAGTCGCTGTTAGGCTCAATGCAAAAGAAGTATTATGCAGGTTGCTGGATGAAATGTTGACTGCTTCCAAAGAATTTACAAAAAGATACATCTATGTACGTGAATTTTCCCACTTTCTCCCTCAAGTTGCATGTTGATTCTTCAAAAAAAATTTTTGAGCCTTCAAAAAAGCTTTCTTTTAATTTTTGATCCTAACAACTGTGGCCGGTACCTTATATGGTACCACCACAGTCCTCAAACGTGGGGGTACCATACATGGTGCCACTACCCTAAGTACCATAAACGGCGTTAAGCGCCTGATTGTATTTACTATTTGATTTGCAATGGTTCTTGTTCTGTTACAGGTTATTACCGGCGTCAAAAAACAGTAGCTACATTTTCGTAGCTGGTAGTGAGAAAGATGTCTGTCAGTCTGCCACAACACTTCACCGGGCTCTGCTCACACCACTACGACCTGATGTATGCCTCTTACGGCTTGAATTCTCCCAGCCGCAAGACAGTCGGACTGTGGCCAGTGACCAGTCTCATCACAGCTGTAGTTCGTCACCCCTCCCATCCAGTCCAACTGTACTTTCTGGAAATCAAGGAGACCTTGAGTAAAGGAGTAGTGCCCAAAATCGGCTACTTGGTCCGAGTGTTGCAAGCCGACCTTCAGCATCCAGCCACCTGGAACGTAGTTTGGGCTTGCAGACACGACCACCAGCGGATCCGCGCCGCTGTTGACGAGCCGAACCAGCGACTGTTCATTCTGACCGGGGGTAGTGGCACCGAGATAACCGTCTACGAAGCGCCGCTGTCCTTCGCACCGGCAGAAACGTCTGGCTTTCGACGAGCAGTGGCAGAAAAGTGTAACCGGGTTGTCTACAAGAATCAAGAGCCAGTGAATAGCAGAGTTGAAGAGTGGATGAATGTGGACGTTGGATTCCTGAAAGGCTGTCTGTATCTCTGGTCTATGGTCCTCTCCAAAGTTGCTGCGCTTTCTATAACAGCCTGTCTGTGTCGGGTGCGGCTGAACGCGGACACGAAGAGCTTTTGTCTGGAGAAACTGATCACTGGTGACGGTTGGCTACCACAGGGCGGCCTGAGCAGTCTGGACGATAAGAAATTATTTCTCAACTGCCACCGACTGGACAGACCGGTTAATGAGAAGAAGCCGTACTTGTCCAATTTCCTGACTGTCTTTGATGTCAGTCTGGTTCAAGATAAACTGGCTCTGCGGCAGACTACAGAGGCGTGGTTTAGTCACGTGGCCTTTCGAAAAGTGCTCAAGAAGTATATGACCACCAAACAGGCCGATGAGTGCTTGACTTATGTGTTCCAGGTAACCTACCTTTTAAGAGCCGGTCTCTGGGCCGATCGACCCTTGGTATTGAGAGTTGAAATTTTGACTTTCACCGATTCCGCCCAAATTTGGTGTGGTAGTAGCATCTGATGAGTTATACTGGACCTGCAAAGATTAGTTCGATTCAACGCTCCAGAGTGGAATAATGCGCTCCGGAAATTTTCGCTCCTTAACTATGGGACGAAAAATTTGGAGCTTATTTTCTCGGAAATTAGTGCGAGTTGTGAACTGATATTTGGGGATTTTACTAGTTGCTTGTATGTCTCTGAAACACACTACTTACATCTACAAATTTCGGAAAAAAAATATTTTCGACCCCCTTTGACCCCATAAAACCCCCCAAAATACCCCCCTGCCTGCGCTTTTTTATTTCAGAACTTTGTAGCGCTATTATTTCTGCATTTATTGGTGTAGCCAAATTGGGCATTTGGGCTGCGGAACAACGTCATTTTTGGCCTCAAAGAAATTTTATCCAGTCAGAAAACTGTACAGGTTGACCGAAAAAAACCGGAATTTATTTCCAGCCTTTGATTGAGAGGTCGGATCTTTTAGGTTTCGGTCTCATTTGAAAGAGCGCGCCCTGGCCGATCGAACAGTTGGTCGCCAGCCAAAAACAAACCACACAGTCCGGTGCTGAAAGAGTCTATATTCAGCACCTAGCGCTTTTCTTCTCTTTTTGAGTTTTTAAGAGCCAGTTCGCGAGAGAATCGACCACGTATGTATGTATGTATGTATGTATGTATGTATGTATGTATGTATGTATGTATGTATGTATGTATGTATGTATGTATGTATGTATGTATGTATGTATGTATGTATGTATGTATGTATGTATGTATGTATGTATTACGAATCTGGCTGGGCTCTATGTGAGTCTGCACTGAACATTAGGTTCAACTGGAACCAAATGTCCTGGCTAGATGAAAAGTTTTATGAAGGTCGTGCACAACCAATGAAGCATAATTCTGGGACATTGGCAAAAGAAATGCCTTATGTTCTGGATTATACTGGTAAGTACATGTATAGCAGATGAATCTAGCCTGCCACTATAGACAGTAGATTGTTTATAATTAGTAATCGTGTTTATGTTTCAGATAGCTCTGCACTTGGTTTCCAGCCAGATGAGTACCTCACAGAGCGCCGGCACAGTTGGTGTAGTGGTTTAGGCCACATAGCCACTGTGCGTGACGTCGTGCGCTCATCGTCGGCGCGGCAAGTTTCTTGCCGCTAAGAGTTGGTCGTCGGCATGAAGCTCCACCCAGGCCACCGAAAGCTGGTTACAGCGAGTAGGTAAAATAGAAACCAACTGGATCTGCCATTGCACCGAAGCCGCTCCATAAAGCTTGCCGCGTTGGGAAAAAGAAAGATCTACATACGATGTCAGATGCTGTCTGAGAAACCAACTATGCCAGGAGCCCTCAGCCGTCGGGAGCTGTCAGCATCATGGCATCGACACGCCGGCTGCCCTCCTGGTGACCCGCACCCACCAGCATGGCTAGGAGTGGCTGGCAGTGAAAGAAGAGGGGCAACGTCCGAGATGATGAATCATGGGGAAGCGAAATGGACCTCGAGTCTGATCGCAGGACATTGCCCTTCTTTCACTGCCAGCCACTCCTAGCCATGCGGCTGGGTGCCGGTCACCAGGAGGGCAGCCGGTGTGTCAATGCCATGATGCTGACAGCTCCCGACGGCCAAGGGCTCCCGGCATAGTTGGTTTCTCAGACAGCTTCTGACATCGTATGTAGATCTTTCTTTTTCCCAACGCGGCAAGCTTTGTGGAGCGGCTTCGGTGCAATGGCAGATCCAGTTGGTTTCCATTTTACCTACTCGCTGTAACCAGCTTTCAGTGGCCTGGGTGGAGCTTTATGCCGACGACCAACTCTTAGCGGCAAGAAACTTACCGCGCCGAGAGGATGAGCTCACGACGTCACGCACAGTGGCTATGCGGCGTGGTCGATTCTCTCGCGAACTGGCTCTTAAAAACTCAAAAAGAGAAGAAAAGCGCTAGGTGCTGAACGTGCTGAATATAGACTCTTTCAGCACCGGACTGTGTGGTTTGTTTTTGGCTGGCGACCAACTGTTCGATCGGCCAGGGCGCGCTCTTTCAAATGAGACCGAAACCTAAAAGATCCGACCTCTCAATCAAAGGCTGGAAATAAATTCCGGTTTTTTTCGGTCAACCTGTACAGTTTTCTGACTGGATAAAATTTCTTTGAGGCCAAAAATGACGTTGTTCCGCAGCCCAAATGCCCAATTTGGCTACACCAATAAATGCAGAAATAATAGCGCTACAAAGTTCTGAAATAAAAAAGCGCAGGCAGGGGGGGGTATTTTGGGGGGTTTTATGGGGTCAAAGGGGGTCGAAAATATTTTTTTTCCGAAATTTGTAGATGTAAGTAGTGTGTTTCAGAGACATACAAGCAACTAGTAAAATCCCCAAATATCAGTTCACAACTCGCACTAATTTCCGAGAAAATAAGCTCCAAATTTTTCGTCCCATAGTTAAGGAGCGAAAATTTCCGGAGCGCATTATTCCACTCTGGAGCGTTGAATCGAACTAATCTTTGCAGGTCCAGTATAACTCATCAGATGCTACTACCACACCAAATTTGGGCGGAATCGGTGAAAGTCAAAATTTCAACTCTCAATAGGGCATGGGAGACAGGGTCGACACTGTCAGAGACCGGCTCTTAATACTGCGTACTGTTCACCGCCGACAGGTTGGCGGTAAATCCATTTACAGGCTGTTCCAAAAAGTTAAGCAAACTAAGTTGTTTTTTATAATGACTTGGATCAATCATGTAACAGGTCATCCGCCGAAGGGGTTGGGGGTTTGGCGCCGGCGGGGTCTGAGCCCAAATTTTGGGAGGGGGTTGGACACTAAATACGCACGAAAATCGCAATTTTTCGGATAAATATCGTCAAAAATCGTTAATTTGGGCGGAAATACAGAAAAAAAGTGCTGCTTTACTGACGATTTTAGCAATTTTTGTGCCTGAAATTGCAAAAAATCGCAATTACGTGTCGGAAGAATCGTCTCGGGGGGTCTGGCCTAAGTCGGGTGAGGTGCAAACCCCCTGTTACATGTATGCATACATGTAACAGGGGGTCTGGGGCGCTGCCCCCACCCGACTTAGGCCAGACCCCCCAGATCCCCCCCGTGACCATTTTTCCGACCCCTCCTCCGATTTTCTGGCAAGTCATTTTTTGAGCAAATTTTTGCGATTTTTTACAATTTCAAACACAAAAATTTCCGAAATCGCCTGCAAAACAGCACTTTTTAGCTGTATTTCAGCCCAAATTAGCGATTTTTGACGATTTTTAGCCAAAAAATTGCGATTTTTGAGCGTTTTTTAGTACCCAACCCCCCTCCCAAAATTTTGGCTTAGACCCCTCCCCCGGCCGGCGCCAGACCCCCCCCAACCCCCATCCCCCTTCGGCGGATGACCTGTTACATGTATGCCTGGAGGATCGAGTATATTATAGTGTTTGTGACGCAGGCATACATGGGCGGGTTGGTGTGCCTGCGGCCGGGAGCCGGTCCCAAATGCCGAATGTACAAAATGCCGGAAGTCAATAGGTCGAAAGTCAGAATTGGGCTAATACGAGTACGCAATACCTTTCGCTATGTTTGGTGCACTATTTATTATGGTTTATTAGTTCGTCATGCATCGGGCAGGCGACCTGCTGACTTACCTCCTTTTCTTCCGATGCAAGGTACTCGCATGCGAATTTTTGTTAGCCCATAGTTCGCCAGCCTTCTCTGTTGTCCATACCCCTCTGCAATTTCGACAACGTTTTTTGCGAAACCACAAAGCGACGCCCTTTGACAACCTGGTCGGCCAGCCATACTCCTCCCAATTTGGAATTTTGACTTTCGGCGTTTCGTTACTTTTCGGCATTTTGTAGCCAACCCTGCAGCTATAAATGACCGCCTGAGCCTGGCCTTTTTTCGAATTTTCCGAATAACTTCAAATGGCCGCTATTCCGTCAATTTTTGACCGATTGAAAAGATTATCGGCACCAAAGTTGTTCTGGTCATGCTGGCCCTCCGTAGCACTGCGTTTTGCCCTTATGTAATGAACTGGGTCTATCCAACTTGCGAACACCCAAGACTAAGCCTGAGCCTGAATCTAGGGCTAATCATAAGCCAAACTGTGCGCAAATTGGTTGTGCGAAGTTGGTAGTTCCTTATGAACTGACCCGAATTTTCAGACATAAAATTTAAACATGTCACGAATCGTTCCCAAGTCCGCACATCCGTAAAAGCTTTGAAACATACATGTAACAGGTCATCCGCCGATGGGGGGAGGGGGGGTTGGGGGGGGTCTGGCGCCGGCCGGGGGGGGTCTGAGCCAAAATTTTGGGGGAGGGGGGGTGGTCACTAAAAAAACGCTCAAAAATCGAGAAAAATCGCAATTTTTTGCCTAAAAATCGCCAAAAATCGCTAATTTGGGCTGAAATACAGCTAAAAAGTGCTGTTTTGCAGGCGATTTTGGCAATTTTTGTGTGTGAAAGTGTAAAAATTTGCTCGAAAATTTACTTGCCAGAAAAATCGGAGGGGGGGTCGGTGAAATCGTCTCGGGGGGGGGGGGGGTCTGGCCTATGTCGGGTGGGGGGCAGACCCCCCTGTTACATGTATGCTTTGAAAGATTCTATGAATTCGTGGATTCGTGAGATACATTCGCTTACTTAAGTTTGACTACTCAGAATTCGGGTCTCATTCTTCAGAAACTTGTAACTGAGGATTACGCAAGGTGCCAGAACTAACTAGAAGCAGTAGAAAATAAATAATCGTGCCAAAAAAAACTGTAATTCGGTCCAAAACTAACGGAATGGCGGTCATTTGAAGTTTTTGTAGTTTTTTCAAAAATAAAGCGACCTGGCGGTTTTTTGCGAATAACTTTTCTGGGAGGCCTCGGAGCGATTTCAGTCTCATAACCAAAGTTATAGACAAGGTCGAGCCGCGGTCTGCCGTCAATGCTAATCTGCGCTACGTTTACTCTGAACACTAATTTGTGCAATGTCAAAAATGAGCTTTTTTCCTAATTGCGATGAAAAAGACGTAACTGCAGAATTCGATTCTAGAGTCCTTGGCGACTCCAATGATGCTTTCATGACGTGTCTAGGCCAAACCGATCCGGAGATATGGCTGGTCAAAGCTTGCAAAAATCGCAAAAAATGGCGTTTTTTGAAAATTTCACAAAATAGGGGCGGAAACATAGGCAGACCGACGAATTTGGCTGAAACTTTTTGAATGGCGTATTCTTGACCGCCAGAATCTCTGACACTTTCCGACCCTGAAAACCTCACCCTGATACTGTAATTCGGCTTCCAAAAAGGGGTGGTACAGCTTCAAGAGAAACGGATTTATATGGTAATGGTAACACAAATTTTCCAAATTTGCATGTCAGAAGTAGCAGTGTTGTGATGGTAGACGTTCGCAAACGCCAATAAAGTGATTGCGGATGCTTATGGTATTGGACGGCTCAATTTCATATGATCACCTCACCTTGGGAGCCGAATTATGGTATCAGGGTGAGGTTTTCAGTGTCGGGAAGCGTCAGAATCGATTCCGTCGGTCTACCTATGTTTCCGCCCCTATTTTGTGAAACTTTAAAAAAATAACGCCATTTTTCGCGATTCTTGCCAAATTTGACCGGCCATATGTCCGGATCGGTTTGGCCTAGACACGTCATGAAAGCATCATTGGAGTCGCCAAGGACTCTAGAATCGAATTCTGCAGTCATCTCATTTTCATCGCAATTAGGAAAAAAGCTAATTTTTTGACGTTGCGGAAATTAGTGCTCAGAATAAACGTAGCGCAGATTAGCATTAACCGCAGACCGCGGCTCGACCTTGTCTATAACTTTGGTTATGAGACTCAAGTCGCTCCGAGGCCTCCCAAAAAGTTATTCGCAAAAAACCGCCAGGTCGCTTCATTTTTGAACAGACTATCGGAAAACTCGAAAAAACGCCAGGGGTCTTTTTGTCACTGTGTGTGACGTCAAAGTTTATGCACATGTAGGGTGCGTTGCGTGACTGCTTCCTATTCCAGGGCTCAGCTTACAAGTACACCTTCCTGACAGTCTGTAAAACTTCGGACAAACTGTTCGCAATCCGCAATTTGCCGCAGATGATCGAGCGGTCGACAAACACCCTGAGACTGCAGTTCTGGCAGCCGCAGCTGTCGCGTTCCTACCGCCATTTTGAAGCTGCCTTTCGAAACGAATCGGTCAAATGCGACCAGAAATGGAAGAAGTGTGAGGAGCATGACCATCACGTACTGATCGTGGACCGGAGCTTCGTGGAAGTGCGCGCCATTCCTCTGCAGAAGCGCTTCTGCTGTGTTCGGGTGCCGGTTCCGTTTCGCTTCAAGGACTACAGAAGATGTGCCCACTGTGGTCTCGTCGAGAAGAAGAAACGGAAGGACAAAAATGGTCACAGAATTGCCGACTTCAAGGTACGCAAGCCAACATTCACGTATCTACATGTACAACTACACCCATACACACATGTGTAACAGCTCCGGGCCGACCTGGGGGTAGGAGGGTTTTCCTGAAGTGGGGGGTCGAGGGGGGTTTCGCCCAGAGGGGCCCCAAATTTCAAAAAGCTCCAAAACGCTTGGAAATGCGTTTTTAGCACGTTTTTTTCAGTAAGGACGCTGAAAATCACTATTTTAAGCTGCCAAATAGCGTTTTAGTGCTAAAAACAAGCAAAAAATGACAAAAAGGGCTTTCAAAAACACCGACTTCTCTTAAATATCAGCAATGGAAACGCCATAAGCGGTTTCCAAAGGCTTTCAAGCGAATTTTAGGCTAAAAATTAGTGATTTCTGAGCCAGTTTGTTAGTACTGGAGCCACTACTGCTACTTGTATTTTTCGGTCGGGGGGGGGGTCCCGTAACCTCTCTCGGGGGTGAGGGGGTTGGCTTTTTCAGCTAGGGGGTAACCCCCAAACCCCCTAGTACATGTATGCCTCTACCACCCTCCACTTCGGCGGATGACCTGTTACATGTTTGCTTGCAGGTGTGTCGTATGTGTAAGGAGCGCAACTTGCACAAGATTTGGTACGAGGTGCCGTGTCATTACTGCTCGGCCGAGTGTCAGCGAGCCCACTGGACCACCCACCGCGTCGCTCACGCACGACCGACAGTTTGAGTGTGCTGTCTCCCACTCCAGTCGGCAAGTGTCTGCTCACTAAATGCTTGTGATTGTTTTCAATTGATTGTTATCTTGTCACTTGCTAAAACGTTAAACGTCCGTCCCTGCTGTGTCACTCGTAATATGTGATTGATTCGAAACATTTGCATTCCGTTAATTGCTCTGCCAGGCCATTAGATGATTGTATTTCTGATCTAATGTACTGCTGTTTGAACGTTAAGCTGTACAAATGTAAAGCTTAGACTAAAAGTAAACATTAAAAACGAGCGCAATAATTCATGTCTAGCTTACCTACCGATGGTCTGGTCGAATTCATCCGTTTTCCGCGTAGCTTCCTTCGGTACGCTGGAACTGCATGTCAAACCGTGTGGCGTGCGAAATTTCAAGCCCAGACCAGCCTGTCCTATGCCTGGAGCGTTGGCCGAAATTATGTACCACGTTATCCGGTTAATGAACGTTCCTTATCAGATATTTCCGTTCCCGTTCAAGCAACTGGGAAATTTTGAAAACGGATCATGGACTGGCATTTTCGGCCAAATTGCTAAAGGACAATTAGACACGGTGGCTCTTAATGTAGACGATAGCGCCGGAATTCGCCAGTGGTTCGACTTTAGCGACCTCGGATTAGAAAATAGACCAGTTTTCGTCTCAAAGAGTGTAAAGAAAAACTTACAAGGAGCCATGCTGCTGTTTAGAGTATTTGACCTAAATCTCTGGGTTCCTCTGTTGGTAGCAATCATATTCTTCAATTCTCTCGCCAAGCTCATACACCATCGCTCGCCCCGGTGGTCTGGTTCGTTCAACCTGTTGTGGTTGATTTATACGATGAGTCTGATTCTGTTTGGCGGTCTGTATAGGGTGGCACCGGTATTATACCGTAGGTAGAACATTTTCGAAACCGTGTAATATCGTATCCTATTCTGGTAATCAGGAGAAACTCGTATTTCGGATTTTAAGATCGTGAAGAGATTGATATAAATTCCATTCACGACAAGACAATACAGTAGGATTTTAGTCGAGTAATAGAAGAGAATAGCGTGCAATCTTTGTTGCACAGCCATAAAATTCAATTTCATTTAAAATTGGTAAGTCCCTCTTCAGCAGACAATAGACAAAAGTGAGCATAATAGAAAATTGGGCCTATTGCAAAAACTCATCTAAAAGACAACTACCGTGAAAAATCGAATAAACCATTTTACTTTGAGGGAACGCTTTCTTGAACAGAAAACTTAAAACTTAGTTGAAAAAATCTAACAAATCAGCCAAAGAGATGCAATTAGGAGAATTATAACGGAGAATTTGACCGAAAATGCTATTTTGCGTCAAATTAGCAAAAACGTAGTGATTTTCTCAACCAAAAGCTTAAGAGTCAGTCTCTGAACCGATCCAGTCTTGGTCCTTTGCCATATTCAGACCCCAAAAATGAAACTTTGGCGTGGAGGGCTCAAAGTTGGACGACTAATACGTATGGATAGGTTATATAACCACCGCAAAGGATATCCCGATTCGACGCTCCACGCTCGAGATACGGCCTTCTGAAAATCGGTCCGCTTAACTATGGGACCAAAATTTCAAAATCGAATTTCTAGCGCAATAATCAGTGTTGGGACTTAAAAATTGGGGGCATAGGGTAACTTTTAGAGTACTTTCAGAATCAACGGTCGAATTCCATTTTCAATGAAAAAATTTTTTTTCGACCCACTTTGGAGCCCCCTAGCTCGTCTGGAACCCCCCCTACACCGTTTTTTTTATTTCAGAATATTGTAGCGCTATCAATTCCCTACAGTTTGGTATAAGCCACATTGGCTGACCCGTGGAAGAAAGTGGTGAAATATGGCTTCAAAGTTGAAAAATCCTCAAATTTTCAGTTTTGTTTTTGGTTTTAGTAATAGTGTTTCCGAGTAAATTTGTTTTTAAATTAAATAACTTTTAAATTGCTTGCTCAGCCTTCAGAGGAAAATAACTTGCTATTAATTTGCTTGGTGCCCAAATTCTGAAATTAAATTTGATACAAATTTGTTATTTGATATGAATTAAATATAAATTTGCTAAAATCAATACTCAATTCCTGAGGAAACAGCTCAAAACCTAGGTCGTGTCAGTCCAAAATAAGTTGACCTTGCTTCAGATGGCGACAAATGGTCTACAAATTAGCAATTTAATCAGTTAATATCTTTGCTTTAAGCATGAAGAAGGTCATCTTTGGACTGAACTTGTTGTTTTGTAGCCAGGCTTTGGTTAGTGAAACTGCCAAATCAAGCAAATTTATATCAAATTCATATCAAATTTATATCAAATTTCTAGGCCAATTTTACTAAATTTAATATAATTTTAATTTGTTTGACAGTCATCGCCAGAAATTTAATTTGTTATTAAATTGCTATTTACTTGGTGATTTTGGCCAAAACAATTTAATTTTGTTATTTAATTTTAATTTGATCGGAAACACTATTTAGTAACTAAAAATTTGAGGATTTTTCAACTTTGAAGCCATATTTCACCACTTTCTTCCACCGATCAGCCAATGTGGCTTATACCAAACTGTAGGGAATTGATAGCGCTACAATATTCTGAAATAAAAAAAACGGTGTAGGGGGGTTCCAAACGAGCTAGGGGGCTCCAAAGGGGGTCGAAAAAAATTTTTTTCATTGAAAATGGAATTCGACCGTTGATTCTGAAAGTACTCTAAAAGTTACCCTAAACCCCCAATTTTTAAGTCCCAATACTGATTAGTGCGCTAGAAACTCCAGCAGGAAATTTTGGTGCAGTACCAAAACTAAAAATTTGAGGATTTTTCAACTTTGAAGCCATATTTCACCACTTTCTTCCACGGGTCAGAAAATGTGGCTCATACCAAACTGTAGGGAATTGATAGCGCTACAATATTCTGAAATAAAAAAAACGGTGGAGGGGCGAACCAGACGAGCTAGGGGGCTCCAAAGGGGGTCGAAAAAAATATTTTTCATTGAAAATGGAATTCGACCGTTGATTCTGAAAGTACTCTAAAAGTTACCCTAAACCCCCAATTTTTAAGTCCCAATACTGATTAGTGCGCTAGAAATTCGATTTTGAAATTTTGGTCCCATAGTTAAGCGGACCGATTTTCAGAAGGCCGTATCTCGAGCGTGGAGCGTCGAATCGGGATATCCTTTGCGGTGGTTATATAACCTATCCATACGTATTAGTCCTCCAACTTTGAGCCCTCCACGCCAAAGTTTCATTTTTGGGGTCTGAATACTGAAACTCGATTGGCCCAGAGACTGACTCTTAATAATTCAGTCTTTTAAACTATCATATCGTATACTGGTGCCATCCCTAGGTCTGTACAAGACTCAACTTTTGAACCAGTTACTGAGCAACACCGACGGGTCGATAGTACAGGATTCGTGGCAAGTAATTAGAATGATTCGAGAGAAGAAGATAACTCTGATTGCTATACACGATTCCGACTGGATCAGTCAAAGTCTGGTAGCTTCGGATGAGACTTACTTTCGACAGCTGAGAGCTGCGTTGGCCGTCAACCCGGTCCAGTACGTCTGTTGCAGTTTGGACGACGTTTATTTTTTACTTGAGAGTGGAAAGTACGTAGTGTCCACTTCCAGCTATATCGCTAATTATGCCTTATCCTACTGTAACGTTCAATTGGTGGTCGGATATGACTTGCCGGTATTCCGGTCTAACTTCATTTTTACTAAGGGGTCGCCGTGGAAAAAGCGCTTTGACAAGGCTTTGATACAAGTAAGTCTTATGGCAGATTTAAACTTCAGCCATCGGAGTGGCCCTGGCACGTTCTAAATGGTATCAGCCAGTTCGTCCCGACCGTTTCGTCCCCTTGCTGTTAGTCCCAACCGCTTCGTCCTGGCCAAGTTTTAAAGTGACCGTTTCGTCCCGGTTCACAAAGTGAAACGTGAGTGAGCATCTAGGCGCGAAAACCAAATCGTTCATTCTTTTAAACAGAAGCCAGCATGCCGTGCAGCTCACTTTTCGCGCTGGCTTAGGCTGAGCTGAGATTTGGGCTGACGCTGACGGCTTAGGATTACGTAGGTTCTGGCTTTGAGTCAAGCTTTGGCTGAGGCATACTGTTCAAAAATTATTGGCGATGGGCGGTTTTTGATTTTTTTCTCAAAAATTCTCCTCTAGACCCCCTTATATTTTTATATGAACTTGTAGCCAACGATCAGCGCTACATTATGGAACTATTCATTCTTGTCCTAATTTGCATATTAACTATGAAAATGGCCAAAAACAAAAATTTGTGCGAGTTGACCCCCTCCAAACGTGCTTGAAATTTGACGCCGATACCAGATTCGGATTCCTCAGAGTCTTGCGGTCTCGAATCATACCACTTACATGGGTCTACGACGATTTTTAAGCAAGTTACGAGCGATTTCCCGAGGGGTACTCGCTCAAAAATCGACCAAAATTTTTGCTCTCCCATAGTAAAACCTACTTAGTGGTGCAAAACGACCTTTTTTACCCGACAGATTTCCAGAAACCACTTTTTCTAGTCAATTCGGACCCGAGGAATTCAGTGGTGCCGTCCGTTTCGGCATGCAACTCTTGTGGAGGGTGCTAGAGCCCCCTAAAGCTCTAAACGGCCCAGTTCCAGTGCTTCAAATAGCCATTCAATAGAAGTGCAATATAGCTTCTAGGGGTATCTTTTTGCGCCAAATCCACAGAAGACAACCTCGAAAAGCCATTTCTCACTCGTGGCCGTTGGGCCGCACTCCAAACGGGGTTGGGGGCTCCAGACGAGCTAGGGGGGGCGCAAAGGGAGCGAAAAAAATTTTTTTTCTGAAAACGAAAATTTGACAAAAGTTTCTTAAAGCAGTCTAAAAGTACTCTAAAAACCCCAATTTTTAGGTCCGAATTCCGAGTATGAATCGAGAAATTAGACTTTGAAATTTTGGTGAAATTTAAGTGGACCGATTTTCGGAAGGCTATTTCTCAGGACAGGAGCATCAGATCCACTAATCCTTTGCAGCCGAAAGATAACTCATAAGCATGTACGTATTAGTGTGCCAACTCAGAGCTCTCTAGCTCAAAGTTTCGATTTTGGGTCTGAATACTGAACACCGGAACTGGGCCGTTTAGAGTTTTAGGGGGCTCTAGCACCCTCCACAAGAGTTGGATGCCGAAACGGACGGCACTACTGAATTCCTCGGGTCCGAATTGACTAGAAAAAGTGGTTACTGGAAATCTGTCGGGTAAAAAAGGTCGTTTTGCACCACTAAGTAGGTTTTACTATGGGAGGGCAAAAATTTTGGTCGATTTTTGAGCGAGTACCCCTCGGGAAATCGCTCATAACTTGCTTCAAAATCGTCGTAGACCCATGTAAATGGTATGATTCGAGACCGCAAGACTCTGAGGAATCCGAATCTGGTATCGGCGTCAAATTTCAAGCACGTTTGGAGGGGGTCAACTCGCACAAATTTTAGTTTTTGGCCATTTTCATAGTTAATATGCAAATTAGGACAAGAATGAGTAGTTCCATAAAGTAGCGCTGATCGTTGGCTACAAGTTCATATAAAAATATAAGGGGGTCTAGAGGTGAATTTTTGAGAAAAAATCAAAAACCGCCCATCGCCAATAATTTTTGAACAGACTATAGTACACTAGGCATACTAGAGGTATACTCCTCACCCCCGGAAAAATCTGTTGGGTTGTTTTTAATCCCTCTTGTCCATTCTTAAAATCATTGTTTTGAATTCGAGGGCAAATATCTCAGCAAACAAGCAGAGTATCTTCATGAAAAATTCACCAATCTTTTAAGAATTGATTTCTCTTTCATTCAAAAAAGATTTATCCAAATCGGTTAAGGTTTACGGTTGCGACACCGAAAAATCGGCGGGGGTTTTTTACAGACCATGAGTCTAAACTGAGTGGCCGGCAGCGAGTTAGAAAGTGAAAGCCACCTGGGTGGTAGAAATATATTGTAAATCTGCCTTTAGTGTATCTAATAGCACTATACATACGAATAGCATACAGTACGTTGTTTAAACTAAATTCTACCTAGAGTTTTAGGCACAAAATATAATGGAAAACGTGTTCACCAAGTACCTGCGACATATGAAAGCGTCGGCCAATTGCAATTACCTGTCCGATGATGGAAATCTCGGTTTCCATCAGTTGTCCGGAGGTTTTGGTATTTTGTCGTCCAGTTTCATCTTTGGCCTGCTGGTGTTTTTGGCCGAACGGTTCTGGCCCAAGACTGAACGTTTGGATGAGCGTCAGTCGCTGTTGCCAGAGTTCGAGTCGCTGTCGACAGAGTTGCAAGAATTGGTGGTAGCCAATCAGCTTTTTCACTGGCTACCGTCAGAGGTTGAGGCGCTAAATATGAAGATCAGGCGTCGAATGTCTGATTTGTGACGCTAAATTTTAACATCTACGTGCAATATATTTTTGCCGCTTGATTCTTGGTTGGCAGATGCAAAATCGCTTTAATATGTGATCGTATTTTGAGTACCGTATATTCTTTCTAGTTTTTTTAAATTTGTTTTAGATGGGCGTCTATTCGAGTGCTCCTATTTTTTCGAGTTATATTATATAGGACAACGCTTCCTATGTAAATTCTATGACCTCATCGAGCTGATAAAGTGTTTTTGTGAAACTACAGTATCCTGTTCTTACAGTAGACACTCTTGAGCATCATTCAAGAGCAACAAATGTTTGGCTAAGATACCAGGTTCTTACCGTTTCATCCAAAAACTCACTATAATGATTTTGGTTTTGTCTCAAATACCGTTTAGTGCTGATTTTATAGTACTCGGGTACTATATATGGCACTTTAGGGTTTTGCGAAAATAAAATTGAACCCATTTATAGTACCAGGTATATATGGCATTCTACAAGATCTGCTCTGAAAGAAACTAGCAATAATAAGTGAAGTTGTTAGCTCAAATTACTACCAACTTGTGAAAATTGATTCTTTACTTGCATCAGAACCTCTATGGTTGCATTATATACTGCTTTTGTTATACAAACACGGTTTAATATCAAAAATACTGTAATATTTGCACGTTTTGTATTGATATAAACTGCTCAAGGAATAAAAATCTGCCCTCCACCCGACTTAGGCCAGACCCTCCCCCGGATGGGACCCCCGTGACAATTTTTCCGATTTTCTGGCTAGTAAATTTTTGAGCAAATTTTAGCGATTTTCTGCAATTTCAGACACAAAAATTGCCAAAATCGTCTGTAAAACAGCACTTTTAGCTGTATTTCAGCCCAAATATTGCGATTTTCGACGATTTTTAGCCGAAAAATTGTGATTTTTTCGATTTTTGAGCGTTGTTTAGTGCCCAACCCCCAGGCCAAAATTTGGGCTCCGGCCGGCGCCAGACCCCGGAACCCCCCCTTCGGCGGATGACCTGTTTACATGTATGGTAGTTAGCCCATGAGCGTCTATTCGAGATTGGGCTTCGATTTTGTTAAACTTGCTTGGGGTGGGCGTCTATTCCAGAGGGGCTTCTAATCGAGACTGTACGGTATTTTTCTTACCGCTCACCTTGCGTACAGTGTGTATACGTGGGTGTGAATGCTAGCTATAGTTTAGTGCGACGGAAGTTTACTTCTGTAAGCAGTGACAGTGAGTGAGACGGAAATACAGTAGCCGGTGCGATTGTTGACGGTAGGTAGGGTGTGAAGAGATAATTGGTTTCAGTGACAGCCAGAAGCAAACAAGAGTTGTCCTTGAATGGTCAATGCAGCACTTGTTCTATTGTGAGCAACTTAGCCGCACCCGATCGTGCGCAAACAGGCGCGCCGCCTCCTACCAAAATCTATGCATTGTGCCGCGAATATTTACTCCGTTTTGCCTTCGTTTCGCTGCTGTAGGTCTTTGCCACCTTGTGTTGCGTGTAGCCACCACTCTACGTACGTAACCAGGCTCTCTATCTATACAACCGGTACTTGCGTAGGTTCAAAGTATCTTGACGGACTGCTATACGTTCAATGTACTTTGCCTAAGCAGTTAACGGTGGTTGTGCTAATTGGAGGCTAAGTAAGTAAGTAAGTAAGATTTTATGTTCACACAGAAAGACAGCCTAGTCTCCGCCGGGCAAGCTGGAGTCTACAGTAACCAGACAGGAGAGGAAGTAAGCTTCGGCGCGTTCGTCGCGGGTGCCGGTCAGCCAATCGCAGAGCAGCGTGGCCGTCTCCGAACGCATCTCGCCGTCCTTCTGGCACAGACGAGACAACGCGTTACACAAATAGAGAATGGTCCACTTTTGGTTCTGAAATGTCTGCGCATTAAAGAAATGTACATGCTGTATTGTATGTCCCAAGAATTTTCTGAAGCTCGTGTATTCAGACCAGACTTTGATCGAGGTGATTCCGTCCGATGCTGGAGTCAAAGATGCTAACTACCTGCATACCTTGGTGTGATGACCGCAACCTGCGTAAAGGCCAATTTATTCTTCTGCCACCCGGGTGGCACTGACTGGCACTTCCTAAATCGCTGCCAACAGTGCAATTTAGAGTTCGGCAGACTGGCAAGTGCCACCAGGTTGGCATAAACCTATTGGCAGTTGGTTTGCCTGTCGACCAAAGTCTAAATTGAGTGGTTGACAGCGATTTAGAAATGCCAGTGCCATCTGGGTGGCAGAATTATTCATCAGCCTTAACGTACGTAACAGTACGTATGTACATAAGTAATGTAGTACTTACATACCTTATTACCTCTTCTTCCGATATTTCTGCGAAGCAATTCCAGACAAATTTTTGTAATTTTTTGCTTTTTTTAGTAAAACGGCAATTTGAGACGAAATTAACGCCTTTGAGCAATTTTTAACTCGAAAGTCTACGTTTTAGTGATTTTCGAGCAAATTCGAGAAGCCTAAACGAGATAATTTTAAAAACATATTTAACATAGCGTTTAGAAAGCTAAATTAGCAATTTTCAGTTGTGGTTTTTCTCATTTTGGCCGGTTTCTAACTACCACTATTATGCTACTATCAGTCAGGGAGACTAGTCCACTTTAGGCTACAAGCTACAAATGGCTACAATTAGCTAAATTGGACTAAAATAGCTTAATCCGGCTATGTAGCCCTGAATGGCTACACAGCTATTTATGCCTATTTTAGCCAATTTAGGCTAATAAAGTGGTTTTTAGCTATAAATGGCGAGGGAACCATTTATGGCTATGTAGCTGGCTCCCGTAGCCATTTGTAGCTAAAACCACTTTATTAGCCTAAATTGGCTAAAATAGCCATAAATGGTTGTATAGCCATTCAGAGCTACATAGCGGATTAAGCTATTTTAGCCCAATTTAGCTAATTGTAGCCATTTGTAGCTATGTAGCCTAAAGTGGAGTAGTCTCTCTGACTGACAGGGTAAAGTGCCTTAGAATATACGCCACTTACAGCCTGAATTTTGACGTCGCCATCGATTCCTTGTTGTGGAAACAAAGCTTCGATTTGAAGACATGGATCCTAGCAACAGAACAATCAAAAATTAATCACGACTTATAAAAACAACAGACAAAAACAAAGCACGTACCTTGAGACTGCGAAACCATTTGCCCAAGAGCGCCAGCAACACCAGACTATCTTGTTCATTAGCCAACTCGCACCACGAATCATTGCTGTGCTTGAGGGAGGACTGAAAGCAATAGAAAGATGATGAGTCCTCAGCAGACAGAGCGGTTTTAGAAAATTGCCTCATACAACTCCAGTTTCTTCTGCGTCTCAGTGGGCAAATAGCGTAGTAAACACGACTTCAATATCTCGTTCCAGCCGCGTTTCGGCGGCATCAGACCGGACTCCCGTTCCTCAGTCTCATTCGACTTGCCTTGCTCTTCAGGGATCGAACTCATGCTCAGTTTTTTCTTGTTTTGTTTTAGTGGCACCAGCGGCAGACGGATCTGCTGTTGTTTGGCCGACGAGGGGGGCGTGTCCTCCGACATCTGTCGAATCATGCTGGGCTCCTTGGCAAGAACGGAGAAGAGGTCGCCGGAGAGCTGACGGATTTGGTCGAGAGTGGGCATTTTTTCAGCCGTTTTATTGGAGAGAATCTTTTCGTAGAAGAATTCGTCGCCTGAGGCTAACAGCTGGAGCTTGTACTCGAGACGGTTGGGGACTGCGTGACCTTCCAGTTCGGCAAGACGCTCGCAGATTACGTAAGCTATCTAAAATTTGCATTTAATCATGCATCTGGGCTCTTCTGTGTAAACAGTTAGAGGGATTTCTGTCTAGCCATAATATACTGTAGTCTATTGGTTCAGCTATGAAAGATGCCCTATAGGTATTGCTCGAACTGCTACTTTGGGGATGTTTTTCAGAATTCGGGCCTCCACTCCGTGTAGGATGTGTTGTTGGTTGGTAAGGTAGGAGCTGAAGTTAATGTCCGGATTGAAAACCTTGCGCAGAGGTTTCAAGAAGTCTGCGAATCGGTAAACGAGGTCTGCTTGGTCTTTGGTCTGCACCATACCTTCCCTAAAGCGGAAGACGGTTTAAACTTTTTCTTTACAACTGTGTCCAGTGCCCCACCTACCGTTTTGTTCTAACAAAGGCAATGGCATCCCCGGGATCCATTCCCCTCTCCCAGATTAGGTAACAGGTTATGAGTACGCCTGTTCGCCCAAGACCTGCGTGACAATGAACGGCGGTCTTGCCCTGATTCAGGGCGAAACTGAGCACCTAAACATAGTCTTGGTTTCTGTTTTGATTAAGGTCTTATATCTACTGTAGGTACCTTGACCATGTCCAGAATTGTAGGGAGTGAAGATACTCCAAAGTCTGGCCACCCGAAATTGTAATGGAAGACTAAACAGCCCAATGAAATGTTTAGCAGTGAGAACGTCCACAATTGTACTTTCAAATTTCATGAACTCTTCGGGGTTGTAAGAAAATCCACCAGAATGATGGGAAGGTCCACAGTGTTTGTGTTCTCCTGCATGTTGCAGATTTACAATGCTTGTGATTCCATTTCTGCAAGACCAGTAGTTAAATTAAAATACCATAACATTCCAGATCTAGGAGGGAGGTCAAATATTCAGGGACGGCCAAAAGGGATGAGGGGGCTTGACATTTCTTCTTGGCATACATGGGCCGCGGGGGGTCTGGGGGTTTGCACACTCCCCAACTTTGGCTCGACCCCTCAAACGACCCCACCTACCCACCTGGAGCCGACTTCTGTTCCTGACCCCACCCACCAAAATCGCCGCACCCCCCAAACCCAAACGGCATGCCCACCCCCAAATTTTCGGATTTTGCCTAAAACCAACCCATTTTCCGGCCCATGTATGTTTCTAAGGTCCTAACTTGGTACGGTGGTTGGCCAAAAAGAGGATAAACCAACCCCATACCTGATAAACTGCTTAACAATATCATGTTCTTGTAGAGCAGCAGTGGTAGGTCGTGCCATGGCCAGCAGGTCCTCAGTAATCCTATAAAGATTTTTGGTCAACAAAAACCACTGCATTAGTGTGATTTTGAGTAGCACCGAAAAAGGTGGGTGCATCGATTTTCTGATTTATTACCAGGAAGAGTAGATGCCTTTAATGGCCTGCAGATCGGTCGACCAGGCATCGCTCCTGCAGTATTTGCACTTGGTGCCACCACAGAACAACTTGCACTGGCAACTGGATGGCGTAAAGTTGACGAACTTATCCTTCAGGTAGCCGTAATTTCCCTTGACAGACGGCACTGGCTTTGCACCTGAAACACAGTTCATGGCCGGCGCAAACAAAGGTCTGCTCTCCTAACAAGTTCCAATTTCACAGTCGAATACCTACGAACGCACTCAGGGCCTAATTAACTTGCTAAGTAGAAAAGCTGTCCAAGACAAAATCGATAAAAACCACTGTCTCTAAAAAGCCAACTTACCTGACTGCAACGCAGGCAGTCGAGCAGCTGGTTTGGGCGGTAGGAGACCTTGAGGAATGGCCGGTAAGGTTGTAGCTCGCTTCATTGGCTGAGGAGGGCGACCGACCAGGCAGGTCTAAGCCCTAGCTCGAGCACATACAGACATTTATTAGGCTCGACGCTAGTAGCTAAGGGCAACGTGGTGCCACGGAATCAATAAGTTTGAGTCCGGGTGTCGCCCTCTGTTTTCCGGCCGGCGTTGACGGAACTGGACTGGGCTAATTTTGCGCGACAATTAAGCCAAAAAAGCCCACAACTGCTTTTTGTTATCGCCCGGAGACAGCTGGTCCAATTTGCGGTACTTGTTTGGGTGCAGCGAAGGCAAATAAAGAAGCGGATTTTATTGGACACGAACCAGCCACATGTCATGAGGATTAGAGTGAGTGCACAGGCGCTGAGCCCCGTGCGCTCGATGCCAAATAAACAAGCGATCGATTCTTAATTAGGTTAGAGTTGGATCTCGGAGAATTTTTCTGACTGCTCTGCCAGACTTGATTCCATGAACAAATTCTCTCTCACAGTCAACATTCGCTGACGAGCTTTCTGAAATGACTCCAGCACACCGAGAATGCTTGGATGCATCCCTATGGTGCCGCTAAAAAGGAGCTGTACGTTGCAATTTTCTCATGGGATCAATATTAATTATAATAGCAGAAAATCAGTAGAACTATGCTTTTGGTTGCGTTGCTTACCCAATTTTCTCAAGAATAGCTCCATATTTGATTTGTCTCTGTTTTTCTTCACTAATATAGTTTCTACACTGGTGTAGAACATGAAATCGAATTTGAACTTGCCCAGATGCAGCCGTTTTCAGGCCCAGTTTGCTTAGCTTACCAGTCTGAAACAGCAAACTTTATGGTTCGAACATGACAGAGGGTCTCATGCTTGTTGTGCTTCTGGCATTCTCGCTAGGTGGAGGTCTTCCAGTTCTGGTGAACCCCCAACAAAGAATCTCCTAAGTTCATCCGTTCCTGTTGTGATAGGTCGCCAGGTGTGAACTGTTAGATCATAAAAGCCTGTAGCAGCTTTAATTAAAATTCATTAATGTATAAGGGTTACCATACCAGGTTTGGTGGGTAGTGATACAAAACCGTAGCCTTCAGTCCTGTGCCGCGACCAATCATCATGCGACATTACAGCGATCAATAAATATGGCCATCTTGGCAGCAAGCCAGGCTCTGGCTCATAAGGATTCATGTTGTAGCACAAGCTCAGCTCCAAAGGATATGCAAAAACTGCCACATCGTCCTACAAAAAAAATTTTATCCACTTTTTGTACAAAACATGTTATAAATGTAAATTTATCCTCAGCAACCAGGTTACCCGCATGCAAAGTAATAATAATAATTATGTATACGCAATTTTACCACATATAAACAACTGACCACCTAAACAAAAGATCATAAGCACACACTACAATTGAGAGTCAAAGCGCCACCGCATCATCAGCATCAGCTTTGGCCGCCGCTCTTGATGACAGCGCCATGCTGCTTTTGGTCTGTTTGAACTCCTTCTTCGGATGGGGCGCTTTGACAACGGCCGATTTGGAAGAAACCTTCTTTTTGTTGCTCAATTTCAGAATGTGCTCATCGGAGCCCACTGAGCCCTCCTGATTCGAGGACTCCATACTCCTCGAACGACTCCTACTGCCGCCGCTACCAGGGGTGCTGCTGCCAACTGTATTGTTCTGCCGTCCCTTCATCAGTCTGTTGGCCAGCACTTTTTGCGAACCAGTCCTCGTGAACATCTGTTGTCTTCTCTCGTCCAGGGTCAATCCAGCCGGTGCTGCTGTGGCTGAGACCAGAGCGCCCAGTGCCGAAGGCTTGGCCTTGCCCTTGCTGCGTTTTCCTCCGGCACCCTTCAGCGCACCTCTGGCAAAGGAGGTGGTAGACATGCGTTTGCCGGTGGAGAGTTGCTTGCGCGGCATGGCCGGCGACCGGGAGGAGCCCTGGTCTGACTCCTCAGTAATCGGTTCGGCAGCGATTTTGTCTGGCGACTTGAGGCTCTGTCCAGAAGATTTGGGTATGCGATTCTTAATGTACACTTTGACTGGGCTTTGAGGGTCGTCTGCACTGCGCAGCGATTGCACCGAACCACTGCGCTTGGAAATGGCATGCGAAGAACCGGATCCTGAACCGCCCGGCTCTTTGGAGACCTTGCGTCTCGGACCAGCTGCTTCGCCGTCAACGCCCTTCTTTGAAAGTCTATCTCCACTCTTGCGCTTTACGTTGTGTGTGCTGTGCTTTTGCCTTAGGGCTTTCTGCTTGTTTTTAAGGTCGCCGTTTTCTGCCTGAAAGAATGCAGGTCATTTTACATGTATGTACTTATGTAGCATAGGAAAGAAGGGGTGGGTGGGTAAAGCAAGGTATAATGTGGTTTCAAGCAAACTTAGCGAAGGGTGGTTGAGTAATGGAGAGTTAGGGTGGTGTGGCTGGGTGATATGCATAAAAGATCAGACCTGAGAAGCGAGTTGTCTCTGCACTCTCTTTTTGACCACCATCCCTCTCACCACCAAACATGCGGCACACAAGCAGAGCAGTACCAAAAATCCAACACCTCCAATCAGTGCAAATATGAACCATTTCTGGCACACAATTCCAGTGCATTTGAACTCAGGTGCGGGAGAGGTTACATTCGCCGCTGCCTCCGTTGTTGTAGTCAGTCGCTTCTTGTCCACTAAATCATGCAAATTAATCCAGTTTTCATTGTCTTCTTAGACATGCCATTCAAACATTCATGTAACAGGCTGTGTATGTCAGCTAAAACCCCAGACTGGACCTCCTGAAATGATTTTTACCCTGGGCCCTCTACTTTTTTTCTGGGAAGAAATTTTCAACTAGTTTTTGCAGTTTCACACACGAAAATGGTTAAACTGCGTGTGAAACAACAAAATTTTTAGTACTCTTCACTCTACCGCCGAGTTTGGGCTCAGTAGTCTTCCCTTTGATCAGGTGACCTGCTACATGTATATGCTTCATTCAAATATGAGTCTTGCTTTTCTAGAAATCTATCCTAAATGTCTTCCATGTTGCAATAATCTTCAAAATTGCAGCTTCGTTCCATCTCCCCACTTACCTTTTAGAGCATTATCCACATCTTCATTCAAATCCTTCTTGGCTTCCAAGTCACCATCACAATAAGCCCTATCCACAGATTCTAGTATCTTGGCTAATTTCTTCTTCTGTGCTTCTTCATCGCACTTCTGACCACGCCACCTGAATAGCACCACAATTACAACCAGTTTGTAGGAGCGCTCATCGTAGGTAATCCCTGAAATGCAATTGATTCGTCACCATAGTTTGGTGCCACTGCAGACTCACTAGTCAGCTCGTTGTCGGTTATCTTGGTCTGAATGAAAATCACCGCCACCTTGCGAGCTGCTGCCGAGTAGATGTGGTCGAGCGCATAGGAAATAAAGCCAGTTAAGCCTGGTTTGTGTCCACTGGACAGGTTCGGTTCCTTGGTGACTCTGTTCAAAAAAGCCGCAATTTCTTTCTTCAGCTGGTTGGTGTCGTCGCTGAAGTCGATCGCCTTCTGCAAGTCCATTCCAGGCTTGTGTCTGCCCCAGTAGACCGCAAACTTGGTATCGTCATTTGCCAGACGAGAGGTAAAAGTGGCCAGAGCTGCTTGGATGGGCTTTTCGAAGGCTTTCTTTGGATTGGAGCCGAACTTCGAGCTGCCCGATATGAAGAAGGCCACCTGACGTGGCTTTTCGCCAGCCACTGCACCAGCCAGCGTCAAAATGGACACTGTGCACAGGGGGACAAGCATGGGAAGGTGTGACTACGCTGTCGTACACATCGGAGGGGTGGGTGGTAGAAGACACAAATTTAAGAAAAGCGGTGGTGCTCTTTAGAGAGCTTCTGCCTGGGACACCTCCCATGCATAGTGAAGCACGCTCTGCCGGTGCCAAGTATATTACCCAGTCGCCCCCATTAATGCTTAACTACACTGCATTACGGACTGTCGGGGACAGGCTAAACAAATGCTACCTACGTACGATCAAACACCAAACATTGGCACTCATATTTTTTGCTCTACCTCCCTCACTCACTGTCAATTACTGAAGTGGGATCGGGTACTCCCCACCTGAGTGGGAGGGACTTTCTGAAGAAGTCGAATACCAACCTACAGAAATGAAATGTGGAGAGATTCAATGCAGAGTAGCGGGTCTTCATACCTTTGGGTAACTCAACCAGATATTCAATATACAGATCATCGTAGGCAAAATCTCGGGCACTCACTAAAATGATTTTAGTTGCATGGAAACCACCAGAATCAGGGTTTGAGTCATACATGTAGTTGGGGGGGAATGGGGGTATTTCCCAGAGCCGGTTCGGAGAAATCCCCCCAGCGGATTCTGGAAATTTTTAGTACCCCTATTTTTGTTTGTAAACTTGCAAACAGGGTTCCAGAAGCCCTGATTAGGGTTTCAGAAACCCAACGGTTCGGACCCCCTAGCCCCAAATTAGGGTTTCAATGTCAAATTAGGTTCCGGAACCCCTGTTTTGGGATTTTGGAAACCTAAATGGGTTCCGGAACCCTAATTTTGTTACTGAAACCTAGTTTGGGTTTCTGAAACCCTATTAGGGTTCCGGAACCCTAATTTGGATTACTGAAACCCTAATTTTAGGTTTCTGAAACCCTAATTTGGGTTTCTGAAACCTAAATAGGGTTCCGGAACCCTAATTTAGGGTTACTGAAACCTAATTTCAGTTGCTAGAGCCCCTAAATAGGGTTCAGAACCTAATTTGGGTTTTAAAAATCTCTAAGAAGGTTCCAGAAATGCATTTTAACTGTATTATGTCGAATAAAATGGTTTTTTTGCACGTTTTAAAGCAAAAATAAGGTTTTTTCCACGTTTTACAGCAAAAATAGGGTTTTAAACGGAATTTTTGCACTTCAGACAGGATTTTTACCCGATTTTTAGTCCTCAAACCCTGTTTTGAGCCCAAAAAAAAGGTCGCTGAAGAAACCCACTTTTGGACACCAAAAAAAAGGTCACACCTTGGAAACCCCCTTTGGGCATAGCCCTGAAACCCTATTTTGGATCAGAAAAAATCCCCCCCAGCCGAAAACCCAGCTACATGTATGGTTTGAGTGTAAAGTTTCTTTTGGATTGATTTTTCTTACTTAAAAAAGCGCAAAAATTGCCTGACCTGGCTTACTTTCTGATCAGGAAAAACTAAACTTCCTCTGACTAACTTCAAAATTCACTGACTTTTCTCAAACTCCTTCACTCACCCTACACAAACCCTGAGACTATTTTTATTAAAACTTAACAATTTGCGCAAGCACCAGTGTTTTGAGCATTTTTACTTTCGGGCTACAAAAACAACGTCGTTTGCAAGATTGGCTTTAACAGTTGTTCATCTTTTTTACCACATCAAATTCTAATCCCACTTTGCGATGTAGCAAGTCACTTCTGTAGCCAAAGATCTGTATATACAGTACGTATGTACATAGGCTAAGGGTCCAAAGAATTTGTCAGAAAATAAAACCTGAGATTACTTTTCGCCTCTCAAGTTGACTGATTTCTTCACTTATCTTTGCACTATGATTATGCACAGTGTAGTGAAATACACCTAACAAAACAAAATGATCAGAACTCAGAATTTACACAGCAATTAGTCCGTACCTATTTTTCCCTCAATTCTGTAGGGTTTCTGCGTAGGAGTGGAGAAATCGGTTCTATCCATAATTCACGATCGCTTACAAGCTTGATCACGCAGAGAGAATTTTTTCATCTTCCTCTGCTGACTGTCTGGAAGTGCATCTTTGACCACAGGTTACCCGCAAGCAATTCTTACAGGTCGTGAGCGTCTTTTGGACCGGCGTATGCCATTATGTACATGGCTTGAACTGATTGACTGGTTGAAATGGACTTCTTTTTATGCGGTGCCTCAGTCACTGGATTGCGAAGCGCTATTTTGCTGAAATAAAGTAAGTTTAAGACTGTAGGTAGCCGGTCGAGTCTAGGTTAGTTTGCCCACCAGATACGGCAACAACCTACCCTTGCGGGAGCTATCTTTCTGCGTCGAGTTATTCTGGAACTTTCAGTAGCGTTTTGATTATCTGGATCATGTTTGAGCGGCAAATTCAGAACCTTC